>JBBPKC010000047.1:66287-88356 GCA_038089055.1 Tylopilus aff. balloui | reverse complement strand
AGAGCGGGTGTTTCGGAACCCCCTGTGACGAACTTGGTTGAATCGGGGGAGATATCGACTGTGAATACGGTGTTGGTGTGTTCCCCGATGTCGAAGACCTTTTCGTTTGTCTCTGCGTTCCACACCCTCACATTCGACCTTCCATCGCTCGAATTCAAGCGTCTGAGCCCACAGACGAACCATCTTCGATCTGGGGAAAGAGCGGCAGAGAATATTTCTGCGCCTTCAGTCTGAATCGGTTCGCCGATCTCTTGCCCGTCGCGTGCTTTCCATTTCCGAAGTAATCCCTCGACACCGCCGGTGACTACTTTCCTGCCATCGTCGGCGAACAAGACGGGGTATATCGTGTGATGGGTGTCAATCTCGATTGGTTTGGAATCACCTGGAAGTCGACGGGTAATCGTTACGGGTCTCCCTCGGCGACTGACACGTACCTTTTTCCGTCGACTGCATGGTGTCCACAGGGTACACGTAGAAAGATAATGCCCAGTTGAAGTGTAGGTAAAAGGCGTTGCGGCTCCACAGCCTGTGGAATATAACTCTCACAGTTCGGGCGCTTGTGCCTCATGGGCTGCGTATGTATATGCCCGTTGCCCATGACATGACCCGACGACCTGTCAAGAGCACAACCAACAACGGTCCAGCGAACGAAAATATGTAACAAAGCGCAAACACATGGGACACCATAGTTCATACGAGTTCTGCACATCTCTCGGTCACCACTATACAAGTAATGCGGGACTCGAGCTGAGCTCTTGTCGTAAATTTTTTTTGCACCAATATCGTTCAAAGCGGTACTCGGTGTCGGCTATGCATACCAGCCTACAACACAAACATTGGTAAGGAGAGAGCAAAACCGGGGCATCATGGGCGTGATCGGGACGAACTCTGCGCCGTAGTCGAGCTTGGTGAGCTCTCTTGGTCGATATCGTTGTCCTGGCCAGAGATCGATGGTTATGAGCTGAGGTGTCAGCTGAAAGACAAGGATGGCTTGAAGAGTGGTGCAAGAGAGAGAGCTGGATTTCTACGGCGTTGCATGCTAGGTTCATTGCAGCATATACTGGATCGCTTTCAATGCCTACTGCACGTAGCGAAGCTCGTGGTCCTGGCTTCGGCTGCTTGTTGGGTCATATCCACACTCTTGAGGGCGAAGTCCGATGGCGAGTAACAAGCAAGCTGACAAGTGTAGGCTCAGCTGGTCAGAAGGACCAGTTCAGCAAATAGCGTAAACGGTCATTACATACAGCAACGCACGACTTTGCAAGCTCCATCCGACGTGGGCCTTGTTCCGGTCCTTTCAGCTCTACCATCGCAGGACACGACAAGACACGGGTTCCCGACTGATTTGTACCATGTACACCCACATACGCGCACGCGACATGTCTATACGGAAGCCCCTTGGACGACTAAATCCCTGCGCGGTGGAGGGCAAGGTTCTCGTCCTCAGACGACGCTATCATGACGAGTCGTACGGTTTTCGGAGAGTGCGAGAGTTCACCATGCCTGATTGTACGCTCCCTGCGAATCTCTTTCTACAATACTGATGGCAATGCATCAGACACTCCCGAGCAGCTGTCGAACCGAGTAACGAATGCGCCTTTGCTGCGCTATGCGGACTCCCTCCGCACCCATGGACACCGCGCTGCCTCCATCGATCCTCTCGACATCCTCCGACGTGAACGCGTCGCAGCACTCGAGCCTGCTCGATACGGCCTAGCCGACCCTTCTGCGACGTATAACGTCGATGGCATTCTCTGGACCGGTAAAGGCCACAGAAAGGACAGGAACTGGTCCCTCGAACAGATCACCGACTTTCTCAACACGATCTACGTGGGACGCATCGCGTACGAATACATGGACCTCCCGAGCAAAACGGAGCGACTTTGGTTTGCACATCTCCTCGAGTCCGAGGCCGCGAATGTCGCTCCCTCCATCTTTCCGGAGCGGAAACGAAGGACGCATGAGCTGCTTGCGCGCTCCGAAGTGCTTGACACATTTTTGCAAGCCAAGTTTCCGAACTTGAAGCGGTATGGCTTGGAGGGCGGTGAATCTATGCTGCCTGCGCTCGACGCGTTGTTCGCTGCGGCGGCACGGGGTACGTGCTTTGATTAATCGCTCCTTTCGACATCCCTGATTCTCCCCGTCTCATGCTAGCTGATATGACTCATGTCATTCTTGCCATGCCCCATCGTGGACGACTCAACTTGCTCACTGGTCTGCTAGAATACGATCCCGCTGCGCTCTTCCATAAGATAAGGGGCGGAGCGGAAGTACGCGTCGACGGTGAAACGATCTCCGGAGACGTGCTCAGTCACTTGGGTGGGCAAACGCGCTTTGTATCATGTTTCCAGAGTGACCGATTTTCGTCAAGTGGCTTCTCCCACATTAAACTATGACAGGAAAGAAGTCAAGGTATCTCTACTGCCAAACCCGTCACATCTGGGTACGTCTTATGAGTTTATCATGCTCACTCTGCTTGGATCCGTCCGGGTGTCGAGTGCGTACGTACGTCACTAGTTATCTGATCTTTCTGCATTCTAGAGGCTGTAAACCCTGTCGCGCTCGGCAAAGCTCGTGCCAAACAATACAGCCTTCTGAAAGCCCTCGAGAAGGGAGGTGCTGGGGCAGATGGATGTATGCTCGGGGATAAAGTGCGTCGTGGCGTCTGTCCGAGCAACCATATACCTAGCAATCTCACATGTGAAGGTGATGTGCGTTCAACTCCACGGAGATGCGAGTTTCACAGGCCAGGGTATCATCATGGAGACGCTCGGTTTGAGTACGTGTTAATGATCTCATAACGCCGTGGGTTTTTGACCACTTATATGTAGGTAATTTGCCGCATTACACTAGCGGAGGAAGTATACACATCGTGGTTGAGTACGTTCTATTTCATACCTCGAATTTCGTGCGTCTCTCACATCCTGTCGAATACACAGTAACAAGTGCGTACAACCTTGTTCGATCCATCCCTGCCTGATGATTTGGCTTACAGCATTGGGTATACGACACCCGCCTCTGCTGCTCGATCTTCATTGTATTGCTCGGATGTTGCAAAAATGATCAACTGCCCTGTTCTGCATGTGAATGGCGATTATCCTGAAGGTAACCATTTTGTCTCGCGACGCATCACTGGCACACGGAGGAGAGATGTGATCATCAGATTGATGGTTCTTTCCAGATGTGTCTCGCGCGATCGAGATTGCATTCAAGTATAGAAATTACTTCAGGAAGGACATCGTCATAGATCTGATGGTGTATCGCCGCTGGTAGGTGTTTCTTTTAATGGCACTACTGCGATCCCAGTCTTGATGGATCTACTCACCAGGGGTCACAACGAATTAGATGAACCCGCTTACACCCAGCCGATCATGTACCAGAAGATCCGGTCGAGGCAGAGCGTGCCTCAACTCTACGAGGATAAACTGGTTGTGGGTGTCATATCTTCTTCGGGCACGTGCGTGACCGTGGGGCAGCTTTTCATTGATCGCTTGTCAACTGGGAACGTGGTCAAATATAGTCCGATGGCGTCATTTCTCAAGATTCTGCATTCTCGATCCGAAGCTCTTATAAGGCAGTGCTGAATGACGCCCTTGCAGCCTCAGCGGCGTACCCTCCTCCCCTGGTCAAGCTTGAGGGCCAATGGAAATCCATCGTTGTCGATGGGAAGGAAGTGCCCATGGTATGGCCGGGTTCGAATGAAGCGAAGGCGTTTGACACGGGAGTACTCGCCGAGGTGCTGCGGAATGCTGGAAGGGGGAGCGTCGAGGTGCCATCTGGATTCGTGCGTGCTTACCTCGTCAAATTTTCGGTGGGATATGATTGAGTTTGTGGTCACTCCTCAGGAAATCCATCCTCGATTAAAGCGGCATGTCAAGAGTCGGCTCGCAAGCTTGGATAAAGGAGAGGGAATCGACTGGGCCACTGCCGAGGTACATTGCTTTCGCTCTTTGCGATGCAAGATAAATCGTGTTCGCTGCTTTCGATAGGCATTGGCATTTGGCACACTCATGCTCGACGGATGTGACGTTCGCATTGCTGGACAAGATGTAGGCCGGGGAACGTTTAGTCACCGGTATGCTGTTATTATTGTCATATTCTCCACCAAGGGATCCCTGACACCTTTCAGTCATGCAATGCTCGTCGACCAAAACACGGAAGGGGTGGTCGCTCCACTGAACCACGCCCTGGCTGGAGCAGCTGGAAAGTTGGAACTTGCCAACAGTGGGTAGCCTTTACTGTTCGCGTTTACTGCTTCTGGAACGGTCGAGTTTAGGTTCGCTAAGTGAGATGGCGGTTCTCGGGGTGAGATCTCTTGCGAAAGAGCACTGCTAATTGTTGACCACGAATATAGTTCGAGTATGGTGCTTCCTGGGAGAGGCCCAACCTTTTACCAATCTGGGAGGCTCAGGTACTGTCGCACTCTCATCCTTCGCGACGCAGGCAACCGATCGAGTTGAATCTTAGTTTGGCGATTTCTTCAATGGTGCTCAAATCATTATCGATACCTTCATCTCGAGCGCAGAAAGTAGGCGACAAACTTTTCAATGCCTGCATTGTGTTCTTGACACTTCATATTCGCAGCGAAATGGCTGAAGCAGAGCGGAATTGTGCTCCTGCTACCTCACGGTTTAGATGGCGCCGGACCGGAGCACTCCTCCAGTCGTATCGAGAGAATGTTACAGGTGTGGAGCCATGCATGCCTTTCTACTAGTATTGATTGTCTGAGATCAGCTCACCAATGATCCTTATACCCCCGAGTCGAAAGCAAATATCAACATGCATGTCGTCTTCCCCACTACTCCCGCGCAGTATTTCCATCTCCTTCGCCGCCAGATAAAAAGAAATTATCGCAAACCGCTGGTCGTTGCTGCACCCAAGGGCCTCCTCCGTTTGGCAGTATGTGATACCATTCACCACTTCACATGACACTCGTTTACTCCAGGCTCCAGGCTGCTTCTTCCAAGCTCTCGGAGATGCTTCCGGGGACCCAGTTCCAGCCTGTTCTTCCCGATGCGCATCCACCGACAGGCGACATCAATCGTGTCGTATTGGTCAGCGGCAAGATCTATTACGAGCTCATGAAAGAACGTGCTGCACGAGGCATGGAGAAACGAGTTGCACTCATACGTATTGAGGAGCTCGCGCCGTTCCCGTTCGCTTTCCTCGCGGGCATTCTCCAGCCTTACACGACCTCGGCCCTGAGGCCAGAATGGTTATGGGTACAGGAAGAGCCAAAGAACCAGGGTGGATGGGAACATATCGAAGATAGGTTGGGAGCTGTGTTGAGTGGGTTGGGCGAACGTGCGGAGGTGAGGTTCGTTGGTCGACGCGAGGATGCGGTGCCAGTGACGGGGATTGGGAAGGATTATCAAGTGCAGCAGAGAGCCGTCATCGAGGGCGCGTTTCAGGGATTGTAGGAGGGCGGCGTAATTCGCGTGGTGGGCAATCGTGTCAGCACGTGCAGGACTAATCCGTTGGTCCAAAGTGGTGCATAATCGAGAAGTGTTCCATTTACACAAATTATTGTTTCTGTTTGCTCCGTTTGGTGCGTCACTTCAAGTTACTCCGTGTTCCCCACCGTACGACGCCTACCTGTGCATGGTTTACTGAAGGATCTTGATCACCCATCCAGAATGCCAACCGGAACTGTTTATAACATAGGCTTTACAGAGGTTTCCGACCACGAAAGACTCGTACTTTTGCGTGTGATCCCTCAATGTTATCCCATTCCTCTGAGATTTCATCGATTGCTTTGTTAAACTCCTCGGCAGACGAGAACCGACCGAACCCGCCCGCTCTCATCACCGAATCCCGCATGCCTCTCCACGCACCGATCGCCGCGTCCCTTCCCTGAGCGCCATCCTCGCCGGCCCACTTGCCCAAGTTCATAACCACTTCCTCGAAAGCGACGTCCGCGAACCCGGCCGCTTTCAACATGTCGGCGATGTACACCCCGCAGCGCAACAACATGCCCTTGTCCCCCATGAATGCGTCCATAAACAGCACGTGCGTGGCTGTTTTCGCACCCGAGACCCACTCGGGTCCGATTTCGATCAGCTGGGCGTACCCGCCTGGCGCGAGCACGCGGTACATCTCGTCGATGCCACGTCGCCACTGGTCGAGGGTGTATGCGCAGATAAGCAAGCGCTGGTGGATGAGGGTGAATTTGGACGTCCAGTACGGCGGGAGGTCGGTCGCGGAGCAGATGGAGAGGTGGACGTTGGGGGAGAGGGTGGCGTACTTTGGGAAGAGGCGCGATTCGATGTCGATCCCGTAACACTGGACGGATGCAGGGAGGTGGGAGCGGGCGTCGCAGAGCCAGGCGCCTTTTTTTTTTTTCATTCAAGTATGAGGTGTTTGCGGGGGGAGGGAATGGCTTACCTGCGCCGGTACCGATATCCAGGACTTCGTCCTTGTCGGAGAGCGTTATAGGAGGAAAGAAGAGACGATTGGAAAGAACGCGGGTGTATAGCTGGTGTTGTTCGAGGAGCCTACCGACAGGTGAGTGGGACGTTACGAGCGTTTGGACAAGCATGCTACCTCTGACGTTCCTCTTCGTCTGAGGGCAGGAGATACAGGGAACCTGCGTACGAGTGTGCTGTACGCTCAGCAGAGTGGGCAGCGATTGTAGTTGTCATGGTCGACGTGACGCGTGAGTGCTGGTGCGAGCATCTCCCATGCTTTTAAAGTCTTCGTAGTCCCGGAGGTCACCGGACCCGCCTTGAAAGCGGCAGTGCTTCACGATCTATCCGGGGATACGACTGTGTGCGACGATGAGGCTCTTGTGAAGTCTTCAGCTGTACAGGGGGTTATCTGTGTCACTGCGTGTGAATGCCCTTGGTGGCATGGGGATAGTGAGGACCCCCGGTGGATATCCCACAGTGGGCACCGCATGGCAGCGTAGAAGCGCAGGTAGGTGACTGAAGGCAGTACCTGCGGGAGTATACCCTCCGTGGTATATCTGGCGTCCTAGCCGGGCGAGAAGCCTCCTTCCCTCCACTCGTGCCATCCAAGGTAACCAGTCCGACCAAGGTCGCGCCCCCCCTCATGCCGTTGCCGCCTCTGCGCTGCATTCCCCCAGCCCTCCGGATATGCTTAAGCGGCACCACACCCAAGTCCAAAAATATTTCAACCATTAAACCCGTGATGAGATCGGCACATGTACAGGTTTCATTCCGAAAAACGCCTTCAATGTCCGGTGTGAGCCCTCGGTCGTGTCCCATTCTTCTGCCACAGCATCGACCCTGGCTTCAAACTCCTCCGGCGAAGTGACATACCCCATCCCACCCGCTTTTATCACGGGCCCCTTCATGCCTCTCAGGGCACCAATCGACGCGTCCCGCGCCTCCTCACCGATCCGTCCTGCCCACTTGCCAATCTTGACCTTGACCTCCGTGGTCTGTACTCCCACAAAACCAGCCGCAGCCATCCATCCGGGGATATGCTCGCAACAATGGAGGTCAAGACCCTTGGCGTCGAGAAACGCGCTCAAAAACTCGACATGCGCAGCCGTTTTTGGGCCCGAGTACCAGTTGGAGTCGATCTCCACGAACTGGGCGTACCCGCCTGGCTTGAGGGCGCGGTAAATCTCGGAAATGACCTTTTCCCACTCGGCTTTGGTGAGGGCGAGGATGAGGAGGCGTTGATTGACGAGGTTGAACTTGGAGGTCCAGTAGGAAGGCAGCGCAGTGGCTGACCCTACCGAGAAATGGGTGTTGGGAGGCTTGATTGCGTACGCAGGGAACAGCTTTGGTTCTATGTCGATACCATAGAACTGAACGGAGTCGGGGAATAAGGAACGGCAATCGGTCAACCATGTAGCTGTTAAAAAAAATAAAGTCGTTGAGGACGCTTGACAAGATGACTAGCAAGAAACTGCAATGATACCTGAACCTGTGCCAATGTCGAGCACCTCTGAATTTGGCGACCAGGACATTTCAGGAAAGATGATGCGTCCTCCAAAGAGTGTCTTGTAGAGCTGGTGTTGACGTGCAAGCCTGTCGATGCTTCTACAAATGATTTATGGCCGAGGGAGGAACGGCGTACCTTTCTTTTTCATCATCGTCGGAAGGGAGAAGGTACAGAGCTCCTGGATACGAGTGCATCGCTCTGTACGAGTGCGTGACTTGAGTGGTAGACATAGTTACCTAGGATTGCGTGCCCATCCTTCTCATTGCGTTCGGATTAAATAACAAACTCTTCGCGTGTTCTTCTAACCGAATCGAACGAGAGAAGTGCTGGATACACCAGAAAGCAAGCGGGCCTGAGTCGGAGGGACCGTGTGAGCGGCGCGTATAGTGCGTCCTTTGCACTAAGCGAACACTGGAACATACGGTCCGGGTTCGACAGGCGGCCGAGCGGTTCCTGTCTTCCCTGCTGCCTTCAACCAGCATTGCCTCGTCATCAAGGTTTGTCGGGGATATTTCTCGCCGTGCTTCTCAAGTCGGGCATGCTTACAACCCGATCGTCATGCCTGAAATTGTCTGACAAACGGTGTCCTTCGGTTCGCTACCCAGTATCGTTGCAGATAATCGCCACAAGCCAAAACTCTGACCCCCCGGTCTGACCATCGCTGAAAACTAAAACCAGAGATATCGTTCAGTACGATCGCTACAGGAAGGGAAGCGAATGGTATCAGGCATAGAGCAACGCTCATTATTTCACAAAGGTCCCCCGACCGCAGTAAAAGGCCCCACTGTTGTGGGTCGAGGCGTCCCTTTTTGGTGTTGGCCCACGACGCTCCTTTTTCATTTCTCGTTTGAGCTGGAGAAAAGGGCGCTGAACGTCTTCCATTAGCTCCTCAAGGCCTCATACTTGCATAACTATGGTCTCATTGCAGTGTGGCGTAGCAATCGTGAATAGATATGGAGATGACTAGGGCTGTGCGTAGTAGGCTCTCATGCCATCGCTGGGGTTGTGTAAAGAGGAAGCACCGGTCAAACAGAGTAAAGGACAACACGAGACAACGAAATAAAGTCGACGCACGCACAACTGGACGAACACACCCCAGGCTGACGGAAACCTACGATACCCGGATCACAATATCTCCACAACTTCGGTATGGATATCTCTCGCGAAGTTAATCGCACGGTCGATTCCAGGAAGAACAATATCACGCTCAGCAGCAACCCGCTTGAACTCCCCATTAGGCTGTCGCTGCAACACCAGCGCGTGGTACGGCTGCTGCAGCCGAATGACCAATCGCAACGCTCGGGTATAGTCGTCCATTCGGGTGGAGGGTACCTCGTCCACCGGCGAAGAGGGTGCAGATTTGAACTCGTCCTCCGCTTCAGACCCAACTTCGTCCTCCTCATCGTCCGCCGTGCAATCCCAATCGAATCCGTCCAACGGATCACAGAGGTCGCGAATCCAGGGATGCACGAAAATGAGTTTGCGTGGCTCCGTCGTCGAGAGCCGATCCAATGTCTGGAACTCCACGTCGCCGATCCCAGACACCCGAGCATGGTAGCGATTCTCTTCGCCGTATGCAGAACCTTGTATACTGAGCTTTTTGACTGCGAAGATGATACATGGGAGGTGAAGTCGGCGGTTGGCGAACCGGGCTGGTGGCAAGCGGGCTACCCGGTCGAAGATGAGCAGAGCATCTGTCCGATACAGCGAATTTCTTAATTCTCCGACTCGCGCATCCATTTCGACGTCGTCGATGACGGCAGAAGCACCCGGCGGCCGACTATACACTGAGAGAGAAGCGGGTAGGCAGCTGTTGTAAGACGACGACTCGCCACTCCATGCGAGCACCGTCACTTCACCCGAACGAGCCACGATCTCCTCCAGCAAATGACCAAGCGCAGCGTCGCCTTCTCCGTACCGTGGTATGATGTCGCTCTTGAAAATCCCGATCAACGAGTACGCAACGTCTTCTTCCACAGTCGCATGCCGCCTCGAGGCAACTCGTAGTTTCTCCCGCACCCCGAGGGCGTCGGGTTTGAAGTCCTTGATGGTTTCGCGAGGAATCCCGATCCCATCCGCGAGTTCCTGCATGATCTCAGGCGACTCCTTGTGGTTCGAACGAGTGTCATCTAAATACGGCTTCCAATCGCGGGTGTAGAATCGGATCACTTTTGCTGCGAGAAGCTCCTGTGCAGTCCACGACCGTGTCATCCACGTGCTGTCCGTGAGATCGCCAAGGACAGACGGAGACGCCACGCTTGCGAGGTGTATAAACGTGGCTGCGGAGGCCGCATACCATTTGTACATCATCGTGAGCGACTGGTTCAACACGGTGCTGATCGTCTTATCGATGCAACACGTGTCGCACCATGCCCATCGGTATCCTTCCGTGCGAACCACCTCACAGAATTTGCGTAGCTTCTCGTTGACTTGCGATGATTCAAGCTCCCAGACCGTGCCAGCCTTACTGACGTCCTGGAAAAGAGGCTCCTTCTCTTCCCAGACATGCGAGAGTGTCACATATTCGAAGTATTTCTCCACCGTTCCTTGAATCCGCTCGGTGTCTATCACCTCCGTCATAGAGGAATGCAGTTGTTTGAATTCCAGTTCCAGCTTGAATAGGCGCACGCGTTCCGATCCATCGCACAAGCGGCCACTCTTCACATCGATCAGAACAAGTGGAGATACCTTTAAAATGTCGCGGATGACATTGAGGATAGCCATCTCGGACTGGATGGGCGTGATGTATTTCTTTCCCAGTCCTGTGAAATCACCTCAGGACATAATGTTTACAGTAGCAGCCCGATACTGACCACGGACATCACGATCGAGAGACTTCTCGATGAGGAGATGCATGCGGGAGAATGCATTCATGGCCTCATCGTAACGCCGCAAAGCATGCAGTGCCGCATATCGTCTCTCATATCCCCACGGACTCAAGGAGTTCGCCTTGATTGCCTGCGTCGACTAAGATTTAGAATTGTCGAACACGAAGGAGAGATAATCCATACGTCATCCGCATCCTTCAGTGCGTCTTCCCATAGTCCTAGCATAGCTCGAATATTGCTTCGTTTCACAAGAAGGCCCACAGGGTCTGATGGATTCAACGCCAGTGCAGTGGAGTACTGTACGTTCGCTCCACGGAAATCCTTCGACTTCATCGCTGCATCACCATCGTATTCGGATGCCGTGAGACACTTCTGAACGAGATCTGTCATCCGAAACTTGTTGATGTACGGCAATCCAGATTAGAGGCACGACATACCTGCATCCCAGTCTGTGTTCGCGTCACCCATCAATTCCTCTTCGCTGAAGTTTTCGACAATGGTGGAAAGTGGCTGGGATACTTCAGTATTCCCCGCTGCATTCGTGGCTTTGTATAGTTGTATTTGAATCGCGGCGGCAAGTCTATCAAAATCCCAGCCGGTGATCTCCAGACAGAGTTGGTGGGATTAACCAGAAACTCGTAATATTGTTGCTCACAAGCGAGACCGTGGCCAAGTGAGGATCTTGCTGAAACGGGATGGCTTCTTGCGCACGCTTGAACAGTTCTATTGCACGTTTGTGATCTCCTCCTCTCATCAACACAGTTCCATGTAAAAGAAGCATCTGAGCCTTTACGATCCCATGTCAATCTTGCTTTGACAACTACGTGCCATCTTCCACATACCTGAACAATGTTATAAGGCGATGAATCGTCAACTAAGTCAATCAAGTCATCCACACGCAGTACAGCGTCCTCGTGTTTTCCACATTGAAACAATACGATTGCCTTGGTAACACAAGGCGTCGGCGGTAGCAACGACGACATGATAGGCACTCACCTTGATCAACAAGAGTGTTTTGTTTTCGCTCGGGAGACAGACACTAAACCCGAGGTCGAGTACTCGCATGGCCGACTCGTGTTCTCCCTTATGAGCGTGGGCGAGTGCCTTTGCAATATAACCAATGACAGATCGCTGGATTGTGATAGACTAGTATGCGATAGTTAGCATGACATGGGACGACCCATGAGCAAATGTACCCTTTTGGCATCGTCAATGGCCATGTCCCACCGTTTCGAACGGGTTCGTACAAGGGCGAGCTGAGCGAGTGCGCGTGAGTGGTGGAATGGATTGGAGGCGTGTAGGATTTCCTCTATCAGGAGCTTTTCGACGCGGGTCAGGTCGCCTTGGGTCCACGATTTGAATGCCGTATCACTGAGACACATAAAGGGTAACTGGGACGCTGCGAGGGAAAATGAGGCTGTCAGAAGGAGCTTGTAGTAAGTATTTGATTGCTCACGATGAAGGGAGAAAGAAAGAGTGGGCATGTTAGACTCGCCAGGATCGCCAGGTCAATCACTTACATTAACTGTCCAGTATGAGACCGGAAGAATGTCACGTAGACTCCGCAACGTGACTTTGCCATTGTCTTGCCCTGCCACGATGCAGTCGTTGTTAGGAGAGAGTGCAATGCTCCAAACTGTGCTTGCGTGCTCTATAGTAGTCCCGATTTGCTGTTGCGTAGATATGTCCCAAAACGACAGTGACTTGAATGTGGTGACGATGGCAAACTTCTCATTGTGTGATAAAATAATAGACGCAGGCCGTCCATCAGGAACAGACCATTTACTGAGCTGAGATCCTGAGGACGTGTCGAAACGCAGGACTTCATTGGAGGAGCTGGCAAAGAGTTGACGACCGTCAGCCGACCAGGCGAGTAGTGAAGACAAGTGAATGGAGGTCCGGAAAGGGATGTCCAGCAGTTGCTGGCCGTTCTCACTGTTATAGATGCGAATCGACTTCGTATCCGGGTTTGGGGCTGTAGCTGTGGCGATGCGGTCGCCAGTTGGTGAGAATCGTACCCCCACCACGACACCCTCGTGCTGAAGGGGCCCGAAGAGCGTTTCGCCGGTGGTAATGCTGCAAACGAGGACGTTCTTTCCGAACCCACCCGACGCCAATTTGGTCGAATCGGAAGAGATGTCCACTGAGAACACTGTGTCTGTGTGTCCTTTGATGTCGAGGACCTTTTCCTGGGTCTGTGCATCCCATACCCGAACGTACGCCTTCCCATCGTTGAGCTTATAAGGTCTGAGCCCACACGCTAACCATCTTCGATCCAGAGACAGCGCAATGGCATAGATTTGTGCCGCTTCAGTTCGAATTGGTTCGCCGACCTCGCGTCCGTCTTCCGTTCGCCACCGCCGAAGCACCCCTTCATGACCGCCGCCCAGTATCTGCTTGCCACCATCGGCGAAAGTAACCGAACATATTGCATGTTGAACATCAATCTCAGTTCTTAAACCACCTGGACGTCAAGGGGCAGTGACTGTGCATCTTTGTCAACGACTGACGTACCTTCTGCCTTCGACTGCATACCGTCCTCCAGCGCGCACGAAGAGAAAGCAGAAACTTGGTGGGAGTAGGGGACAAGGAGCACGCGTTCGATCCACAGCACGAACTTGGCTGACTTAACACATGCTGTGCGTGGGTGTTTAAGCATTTGCCGAGGCACTAGTACAATTTCCCCTGACAATATGACCTCCATCGCAAACGCAACCATAGGGCAATGCTCAGCACAGGATCCTATCAACACCCTATCGGCGAATATAGTAAAGTATGAATCGATGAACGGTGCAAGGGATGTTTGACAGGAATCAATACCCATCTGGCTATTGATCAATCACCTTCCGGATGACTGCAATAGTCGAGCGACGCAAAATGATGGGTGTCTGGGGGTACCTAGAGGGACGGTGATGATGGATATGAGACCGGCTATGGACGCTGAAAATTTGGTGTCCTGCTGCCAGTGAAGGTGGAGGACGTGCTCCCGAACGTCGAGACCACACGTAGAAGTGACATGGGAGGTTGGGAGTCGGATTGTAATGTTGGCGTGGACCTTGATCCCGACGGCAATCAAGTTTCGACGCAGTTCAACTGAATACTCCTCACTGTAGCGCTATGAATCCATCCAACCCAAGCGCCGTCGCACTTCCATATGACCTCGATGTGTTCGCCTTTGAGCGTGTCCTCGACGAAAGTACGCTCACTATCTGAACCGTCAAACATTTACGCTTTTCTCATCTTCCTTAGACCCAAACTTTCACTTTTTAATTGTCCTCGGGACGTTCCCCGCTCCGCAAAGTAATGACGACGCGGACAGCGCTAGCGCTCAGATCGCTGCGTCTGCGACCTCTAATGTTGCCCGCCTCCCCGCCATCCTCCGCATCGAGCGCACCGCATTCCCGCCTACGTTCGTCGATCACTTGTCCGACGGTGTAGTCACGTCTACGGAAGGCATCGGACATACAGACATTGTACGTCTGTCTTCTTGCTTCAGGCCGTGCCCACTGCAGGGGCTCACACACGTCTTCCGTCCGGATGTACCCGCACAGTATTCATGGTTCCATGGGTGGCTGGCCCGCAGAGAGGACATGCCGGACGTCAAGATCAGGGTGATCTTTCCCGCGACTCAGGTCCACATCCAAAAGGTAATGTCCATCCCCTGACCCGCCGCCTCGTGACGCCCGTTCTCAGTTTCGGGCGTTGGTACTCCTCATGTGCGCGCGACGACCACCATTGCGAACGGATGCGATGGGCTCTTCATGCTACACACACCTATAGTACACGAAACAGGAACGGATCATGGTCACCGAAACCCCAGAACTGTATCGGAAAGTCGTGAAGCCGTATATCGACACGTTTCCCGCATCGCGCACCCAATGGTATGTATGACGTCGATCACCGACGATCGTCACCGTCCTCTGATCTATCCCTAATCACAGGGTCAGAGACATCCTAGACGGGAAGGCCGAAGCTAACACCGTCCTATGTCGCACCCCACGTTTTCTCATCATTCCCGATATGAAATGGGACCCCAGTGGACCGATATCGTCGCTCTACCTCCTCGCCATCGTGTCCGATTCGACCATCCGCTCGTTGCGCGATCTCAGAGGTGGGCCGATCGGCCATATAGGCCTTTTAGAAGAGATGCGGGAGAAGGCGTATGGTGTCGTGAAAGAACGATTTGGGTTGCCCAGAGGCACGTTGAGGATATATGTTCATTACCAACCGTCCTATTGTACGTGGATCTCCGTGCATTCTCTGTGGGCGCTCTTGTCGCCTGATCGCTGAGCGATACCAATTGGGTAGACCATTTTCACGTGCACATCGTGCACGCGTCGCAGGACGGGATGTTGGGCATGGCGGTTGGACAGGCACATTTGTTGGAGGATATCATTTCGATGGTGCGTTGGCGGCATATGCAAGGGAGGGAGTGACTGACCATTACACCGTAGCTCAAGCATTCCCCGGATATCCTGTCCGGGCTCACGTTGACTTATGGACTTGGCTCACAACACGGGCTTTACGATGCGATAGTGGCTGCGGAAGTACTCTGACAGTCTGGCGGGTAGATCTTGGGCTCGCCTCATTACACATGAATGGACCGTTATAAACACGGAAAATTTGGCACGAAGTCACGGCTCATACCGGTAAGAGAGATCTGGGACCTGGGCGGTAGGATGATCACCGTCACAAGTCGCGAGATATCCCCGCTCGCTGCAGAATGCTCTAGAGCTATGTCGTATTCCCATGTTAAGTCAGCAGAACCCCATGTCCAATGTACACTTGCCACCTGTGTCGCTAAGGGCGAAGAGTTCAGCCTATTGATGCTGTCGCAATGTCAACATAAAGTAGAGCATGAGAGACAAACCTGGGCGCGCACTAGCGTCGTTGGCTCGAAGACGAGCTTGAAACGACACAAGGACCACCAAAGCATTTCGCTTGAGGTATCCGCAAGTCCGTGTTGGTGTCAGGCAGGGCGCAAAGGTCGACCCGGTCCCGAATACTCGCCAAGCTTCATGCTTACCATCTGCAAAATGCTAGAGATCTTTCTGATGCATGAGCATGAAAATAACATAAGACAGCCTAGTTGCATGATATACGGATGGGAGTACACATGATCGTGTCGATAAACGTAGGGAAACGTGACGCTTAGGTAGTCCTGGAAACAGCAATGTAAACATCATGATCAAGAAGGCGAAATCGGGACTTGCTTGTGCGAGGCTTTGATGGCGGCAACCTTGGCTTTCTTTTCGGCGATACGTTTTTGAATGAGGGCACTGAAGGTAGGGTTCGGGTAAGCATACACAGGCGGGTGCTTGGATTAGGACGTACTCGTATTCTGCTTTTTGCTCCTTCTGGCGGTCGAACCGGCGACGGTTGAGAGCGCGCAGGTGACGGCGACGTTGCAGGCGGATGGGAGTGACAAGTCGTTGGATTTTGGGCCTAGCAAATTGAGGTGAGCCGAGGACCTCGACGATGGACAGCACAACTCACGCCTTGGTGTAGGGCTTGGCATTCTCCTTCTTTGCGCTCGTGACCTCCCGTCGAACAACGTACTTTCTTACGTCGTCCTCCTTGCTCAAGTTGAAGAACCTTCTGATCTTGGTCGCACGCTTGGGTCCGAGTCGCTTGGGGAGGACATCGTCGGTCAGTCCGGGGATCTCACCCTCACCCTGCTTGACGATGATGAGGGAGAGGACAGCGATATCGGGACCGACGATGCACCCGCGGACGGACTTGCGCTTGCGCTCACCGTTGCGACGGGTGCGATAGCAGGAGTGTCCATCTGCGAGGAGGAGGCGGACACGATGGGGAAGCAGAACACCCTGTTTCATGGGAAACCCTTGCTTGTCATTTCCACCCGTGATACGGAGGATGTAACCCTTGAATTCATCGCCTATCGTGTCAGCCTCGACTTCTTGGGCAATTTTCTTGTCGAAAAAGATGCGGCTATGGTGGTATGAGAGAGAGGTGCACAAATAAATATTTCTGGGCATACTAGCGGCGCTCCTCATCGATGTTGATGGTCTTTTGTTGGCCGGTGGCGGGGTCTCCACACGACGATGAGCGCATGAACGGCTGATATCGCGCATATACTCACTGGCGATGTTGAGCTTCATGCTAGTGTTATAGTCAGCGTCGATCCCTGTGAGATTGAGACGTGTGTACTCACATGGCTGGAGGTCGTCGTCGCCGGGAGGGATGGCGAGCAGAAGCGTGACCAGCCGAGCTGACTAACAAATTAAGGTTTACAACTGTACAGTGTCACAAGCCCCATCATCACGCGTGACACCTCGTGTCCTCGCTGTCACGTTTAAGGGCATCCTCAAGACTTTGTTCAGCTCCGCCAAAATCTGTGCGTGCTCGTCGTGCTCGTCGTCCCTGACGTCGCTGATGGTTTTGTAGAGAAACCATGGGTCGTATGCACGCTCCCGGGAAGGGTATCTGTACGTCGCGTAACCCACTTTATTCTTGATTCAGCCCTGAACTATACTCAGCCTCCTCTGCCCTTCCATACCGCCGTACACCGCCGTCATGGCTCAAGACGACCCCCGACGAAGTCGTCGAACATATCATCAAGCTTGCCCGCAAGGGTCTTACCCCATCGCAAATCGGTGTCACTCTCCGTGACTCGCACGGTATTCCCCAAGTGCGCTTCGTTACGGGTAACAAGATCCTCCGGGTGCTGAAGAGTCACGGCACGTGCTTCCTCCACTTCATACGCGATCACTGACGCCTCACCCCACTCAACAGGTCTCGCACCCTCCATCCCCGAAGACCTATACCACCTCATTAAAAAAGCCATCGCTGTCCGTAAACACCTCGAAGGCAACCGAAAGGACAAAGACTCCAAATTCCGCCTCATTCTCATCGAGAGTCGGATTCACCGTCTGGCGAGATATTACAAGACCAAGCAAGTCATCCAGCCCAACTTCAAGTATGATGCTAACACCGCATCAACGTTGATTGCTTGATTGGAATATGTCATTTGAGGGTGCCGAGTTGGTAGCAGCCCCAGTCGGACGGTTGGAGGAGAGGTGCTTCAGCGGCAAAACATGTCTCGCGTGACCCGACAAGTGAAAGTGTAGGCTTTTATTCTCTATGCATACACCGATTATGCGCATCATCTTGCTTGCGTTCTTGAGACTGCCATTCCACCAAGGAATCGTGCTGCAGTGCAATGGAGCGTTTGGTTTCACGCAAAAATTCGCGATTTCTACTTCATTTAAGAATTGACTAGAACTTCGTGGCGGTGAACGCCCTACAGCTACGACTATAGTCAAGTGACTTTGGCGACTCATTATTGTCGATTCGCGATTCATTGACCAACTTGTTGTGGGCCGCCCCCCTTTCATGTGGCGGGGAGCTTCATTTGGCGCTTGCGACACCTGAAGGTCATTGTCAAGAAGCAAGCCATGCCAACAAGCTTATTTTCAGAGCAGCTACACCATGTAGGAGGCGCATTAATTCTGACCAGACGCCAAGTGCGCCTTGCCCTGTCGTCCCGTTGTTCTGTACTTACGAGACAGTCATATTTCATGTCGGCGTTATTGGGAGGAACGAGGTCATTCCCGGGCCCCAAGTCGGTGATCCCAATGTCTTCAGTGATCGCAGAACTCAATCAAAGTCCCCTGGTCATCTTTACACACACCGCGATATTGCCTTACCTGTCCAGGGACGCTCGACCCGTTAAGCCTATCACCGCGATGTTTGCGCCAATGAGGGTCGTACTAGTCTTACCCACTCGGGGCTTTGCTTGCCATAAGAATAATACCAGACAAAATATCCAACACCTCTATCGTACGCCTTACGCGACAACCGTGATCGACTGCTTAGGCCCAGATCGCCTTAAACTTTTCACCAAACTCCTGTGTCACCTCATCCACCACCTCGAGAACCCTCCAGTCTCGCTCTGCTACCCAACTGGGCTTTACGCGACCCTCCCCACCCCGCGGTCGCAGCGCTTGTTTCCCTCCCTCGTCATCTTCATCGCCATTTCCCTCTTCAACGTCGTCCTTTTCCGTCGGATCGTCCACGTCGACAAACCCACTATCCAAACCCTTCGACCCATCCTCAGCCTCGTCTGCATCGGATCCTTCCTTCACATGTACACGCTCCTGCTTCCGCATGATTAACTGGTTGAGCACCCCTCTGACCGTCATCAGCGTCAAGTCAAACTCTTGTAGCACGAACCAGATGTCGCCGCGCCGAATTGCGTTGGCCTCGCTCAAAGGCCGCACCTGGCCGTGCGTGTAGAAGTCGAGAATGTACGCATTGAGAGCAAATCCGCCGTGTGCATGTCGTTTCGGGCTCGGATGCCCCGATCGTCGGTTCTCATTTCCTTCCACATCGGGGTCGGCGTTCCCCCCAGAGCCAACCGACGCCGGCGGCGTCGCGAAGATGGACGCGAATGACGGGATGGCGTGTTCGTTCAGATTTAAACCGTTCCGCGCCGTCCTCGCCAAGTCCACCACGCTCTCGAACCGATCGTCGTGCCCTGAATTCGCGACGAACAGTGATCTCGCCACACTCCTTATTGCAGTCTCCTGTAGCCACGTCCCGAATCGCGCTACCTCGCGAAAGGTGGGTGCCCCACTGAATGCGGTCCCGCTCAGTGGAAGCCGGTCGTCAGGTCCTAATTCCAAACTGCGCTCCGAGCCATACGTGAGCGCATAACCCGTAAAGATCCGTAGAGTCTCCTCTTCGTGCGCTGCGAGTACACGCCGGGCGTCGTTCGGCAAGGGTGGTAAAATCACCATCGACGCAGACTTTTTGATGATTTCGGCCGTATTCTCGTCTTTGAGATACGATCCCGGCAAATAGCGTCTTCCGAACAGGTGGCTCATGAGTAGCACGAAGTCCCGCTTGGCTTGAATGATGCTGGGTTGCTCGCAGATCCGGTGAAAGACGCCCTGTCTGAGCAGCGCGACGAGCGCAAAGTTGCTGGGTTCAGTGTAGTATAGGTGAGAGGCGATCCCAAAAAGGTTGAATGGGCGTCCATGTTCGTCCAACAGGCGTGCGCGTCGGAGGTAATCAATACTGAATCGAAGGTGGTGTAGGAGTTTGTGCTTGCCCTCCTCGGAGCCAAAGCTAACTTGCGGGAGGCGGAAGAGGCGTTGGACAGAATTGATGGCGGCCGGTGCGTACCCTGATCCACCAAGAAGGTTGAAGAGACGAAGAATGAGGGTGGAAGTCACAGGAAAGCTGGAACCGAGGGATGGGAGCTTGGATAATATCAAACGTTGCACTCGTTCCATGGGAAGGCCATAGAACACGACTTTTCCAAGAAGATCATAACCACGCCTCCCCGCACGACCAGCACATTGCCGGTACTGACATAACTTTCAGTATTACCCCACGAATATGACCAGCCATACGTACCATGAGGGCTGTTAGGAACGGCGAATCGCCACAAAATACAGAGGTCTTGGTTGGCGCATTGATACCAAGCGCGAGCGTGCCTGCACAAATCCCCGTTAGAGCTGTTTACAGTATGCATCTTTATAAAGAATAACCTGTTGCAAATATAACACGGACGAATCCGCGACGAAATAGGCTGTCAACCGTTTAGTGAACCAGAAGGTACAAACCAAATGGCTGCCTCACACACCTTTCAACCAGGGTCCTATAGCGCTTGTTCATCCCAGAATGATGCACCGCAATTCCACGTCGCAAACAAAAAAGTGCCCAGCGGGGCGTCGATGTCCACCGTGCCAACTCCTGCAGCTCCTCCTCGAGCATGGTTGGCGTATACGATGTGTAATGGCCTGCAAACGAAAACTGAGGAAGCGGCGCTTTCGGATCAAACGTCGTCTGCCACTCCACTGTCTCTCTCTTGGCCTCGTCCGGATCCACTTTATTTTTCATTGCTCTGGCCGCTGCCCGCTCGCGATCTTTGGCCTTCGATAGCCATTCTTCGTATTGTACCACTTTGCGCTGCCACTCTGGATTTGTTGCGCGCCACTCTTCTTCTTTAGCGAGTAACACACGATGCAGGGTGTCAGCCATGATCTCGCAATCTGAGCGGCTGAAGTTGAAGAAGATCGCTGGCTGGTGACGAGGACAGAGGGAGGTTGAGAAAGTTCGCATATCGAGCACGTGCAGCTCACCAGATCGTTTTGGGCATGGAGGTCACAGACGAGGTGAATCAAATTTTCCTTGAATAACGCGCGCCCAGGCTGATTATTGATCATCTTGGTGGGCACCCGACTCAGCGCGTCATCTTCCAGGCTTGCGATAACTCTGTACAACGGGAGTTCTGTGTTTCGTGGATCGAACCTGGCGACCATGGGTACGAGACATTCTTTGAGTGCCGCATCGTACTCGATCACGTCTCTTTGTTGTAAGAGTCTTTTGGAGGGGAAAAACTTCAAAGGGTCCAACGCGTTCAATGCGGAGAGTGGCCTGTCCCCATGCGCCAGCAGCGCCCGATATAACGTTAACGTGTCTGAGGCCTCCATTGCTAGATCCGAAGGAATGGACCTGGGTCCAAATGCGAACATAGCGATGGGGTGGAGGAACCGCATCCGCTCGGTAGATTTGTGGGTAGAGATTGATTCAAACTTGTTATTTGGTTTCTCGTAGATGTTATAAAAGAACTTGCGGAGATGGGAGTATCGGTGTGGGTGGTAAACAAAGGCGTGCTGAAAACCGCCCGCTTTTTGGACCGCTTCGAGCCAAGTATTGAACTTCCCTGGCTCACCCACTGTCGCCGACAGCCCACTATACGAGGATCAGTGGTTTAGCCAAACACCATTGAGGAAAGGACAAAGCTAACATGACGGGACAAGGAGCGAGCAAAAGGATTTGCTCCCATACAGACCCGCCCTCTTGCTGACCAATTGTATGTATTTCGTCAAGAATAATACTGTGACAGCCATGAACCCAGAGAAAGAGACAACAGGAATCAACTCACTATTTCACCCGGGGAGTCCATACTTTTGCTAAGGGAGGCGAAAGCATCATGATGGCCAGCATCTCTGGAACCGTCACGAGAATCTGGCAACTTTGAGGTTCGTGGATACGATAGTCACGCGTATGTATGGCCCAGCAACTCCCTGTATACCGTCACACATCCCTGAGAAATCCTTTGACTAGAAAGAAAGAACTACTTACGGCCATTCAGGTCCTTGCTGAATCGTGCATATATCTCAGCAGCGACCTGAGCGACGAGTGCTTTTGTGGGGGCAACATAAATAATAACACCTTCGTCTGACCCCCTAAGGACTTTTTCCATCGCGTAAAACGATATAAACGTTTTACCCGCGCTAGTTGGGGCTGGAGATTCATGGATCAATACAACGCGGACGGCTTGAGGACAGTGA
>JBBPKC010000047.1:10415-50849 GCA_038089055.1 Tylopilus aff. balloui | reverse complement strand
TTCTCGTTTTCCCAACAACAGAGTTGGTCGACTTTAATCTGAAAGGAGGAGGCTTTTTCATGAGCTCTTCGGCGAGCAGCAAGTGAGTCGGTGCGTAAAACCGATTATCAAACAGCCGCGAGCGTATATGTGGTTTCGGAATTCGCGGAAAGTCCGTCATGAGTTGCTCCTAAAAGATCACAGTTTCAATAAGAAAAACGTATCTCGCAGTCCTGCAAAAGTTCCTGACCAAGGATAAATCGAAGTAATGTGGACCACAATTGTAAACTCGTTCATTGCTAGTGTAGTCGACCTTGGGCCTGGGAGAGCCCCTGACGTTGGGATCATCGGATTCTTCCCGTTTGTGTTTACCCTTTTTTTCGACCTTCGGATACGATGGGTTTTCGAACAGAGCGTGCAACACGAACTCGACGACGTTTCCCGACCCAGGACGCATGAATTGTTCGATGAGTTGCAGAGCGTAGGCAGGCTGCACATTTGGAACGATTTCTAGTACGTGAACGAGATATTCGTCAATGGGATCAACCGGAGGGGCTTGGGGAACAGTGGGCGCAGGGGGGATAGGCTGTGGATGCACTGACGCTGCATCGTGGACATTCTGAGGGGCAGGAACAGGTAGTGGATGGATCTTCCGCTGCTCATCGTCGCTTCCAGGCAAGAACAGTGGCATACCGCCATTGCCCCGTTGACCCTGACCTGCCACACATTGTGGGGGTCCAGACGCTGTTCTAGGCGCGTCTGCGAGTATCTGAAAGTTGGGTTTCCCGAACGCTAGCGTCGATTTCGATGCAGCGGCGCGCTTTGGCCGCGACGGACCTGGCTCCGGAGGCGGGGGCTCGTCGTCCGAGTCGGAGAGCTCGATAACCTCAGCGATAGAGGGCTCGCGCGCCAGTGCCAACCGGGTTCGCTTTCTCGACGGGCCTGGCTGACGGCTGGAGCTGCGAGAGCGCCTAGCGACCTGCGAGGGACTTGATGGCTCTGGGGAAGAGGAAATGTCGATCACTTGCATGACGAAGAAAGGAGATATTTTGTGGACTATTTTTTTAACCAATTTATTGCGTAATTAAACTCATTAGGACCCGCAAGCCAGCCTTCATCAGTAACTCAATCATGTCCTACTCGCGACCAGACAGAGTCTGTCTGAATCCCTTCCCCGACTTCAACCTGGGAAGGTACAGGCGATCCATTGGCATATACCTAGCAGGTGCACTCGTACGTCCAACCTAGTCTTCGTGCTGTACAACGCATTCATTCGCGGTAGTTTGCACTCGCCAACTGGACATTCCTGGATGCCGCCATACTTTCAGCACACGCCCATGCACCCTACGGACAGCCTCAAATTCCTCCACCGGTTCATGTCGAATTCGTAGACTGGGTTCCGGGCATATGCTCCATCTTGGGCATGCTCATCATCAACCTTATTGACAAGGACAGAATCAGAGGTGATGATTACGGCTCCCCGGATGCCGTCTGGAGAGCAAGGCTATTCCTTTTTCTCGGATTTGCCCTCATGGCTGGTGGTTTGGCCGGCAGCGTGGTGAGTCATCCTACTTTCGTCTCGTGCTGGCTTCGGGCTAACTCTTTCTCGTCGCTAAGTCTCTTCTCGTCCTCAAATACATCATTCCCGGTCACCCCGAGCAGTATGCATACTACGGCTACGCTAATGTATCCCAAAACGTTGCGCTCATGCTTTCCGCTGTAGTCCTGTGGATCGCGCAGAGCGCTCAGGGTGAATACGATTACAATTTGACGTTGTAGATAACTCCGCCGCCTATGCGTAGGGCGCACGACATAGCGGCCATGGACTGGCTCTGTCCTGCTAGTACTGTTTACCGATGGTATCCCACTCGTGTGATGTTAGCCTAGATATACATTGTGCAGACGTTTGCTTGTATCATCATCTGTACTTGCGAGCAAGGGCATCTATTCCGTGGTCCAGCCATGCAAGTCCGAAATGGTGAAAGTACCAGTGTTGTGACTACAGTGAAGGCTGGTGATTGACATAGGCTTGTCATGACAAGCGCAGTTTCACTGGAACTTCCACCTTGCCGCCTGCTCACGAGTGAATC
This sequence comes from Tylopilus aff. balloui, assembly GCA_038089055.1. NCBI lineage: Eukaryota > Fungi > Basidiomycota > Agaricomycetes > Boletales > Boletaceae > Tylopilus > Tylopilus aff. balloui. Next base: position 48,780 of record JBBPKC010000047.1, on the reverse strand, counting down.
TTGAGGCGGCTAAGATACGCTGCTGGCAGCATATACATACCACACCCCAGTTGCCTTTCCGTTGTCTGTTGGTGGCCTCGACTGGTACGTTTGGTACCGTCCCGAGATTACCTAAGACCTACATGGATGATGTTGCTCAAACTCCAGGTTCCATCTACTGCAGTTATCAGCCCCATGATACGTGACTACGTCTAAAAACGCCTGCAAAACGGCTTTCGATCCATTCAGCGATCGAGCTTACGAGAAAGAAATGCATAACTGTACCTCTGACCTCGCACCGCGCGGAAATGGGCGAACCAAGCGGCCACGCCTGCCGTTGGTGCTTCCAGACGGAAAGTTCTACTCGCATGCGGTCGGCGTTTACACCTCTTGCCGACTTTTGAATGGACTTGCTGATAGCCCGTGCAGGCTGCGGGAGCAGATCACGTTGTATTCGGCGCCGTCTCGTGATGGGCCCTCCCGAGCACTGGTTTCCGCAGCCATTCGCATGTGGAGGTCCGACCAAGAGTCCAACGTCACGGTCCGACTCGGTGTGGTAAGCGAGAGTATACACTATGTCGGCACTCTTTTGCACTCCGGCGTCCGAGCGCATGACGAGAGCACAGGTTGCACACGAGAACGTTTTGCTGACATCCCGGACCCGGGTATCAGGATCGCGCTGAGCGCTGAACAGCCAGTGATGTACCTCACCAACATGCATGGGCCCAGCAGCACCTGACCGCGAGAAAAGGACCTCTCAGAAGCCCAGGGAACACGTTCTGATGTGTCTACCCGCTTTTCTGGAGAGTTCGGCGTCCGTTCTCTGAAACACCAAAGGTCGGTGGCGTGCGAGTTGGAAGCTTTTCGTGAGGTCACGCTTTTACCATCCCAAGATGAGCATCGTTTTACCCCGGGTCGGATTCCGTCCATGTTAGTGACCCACACTGAGAATGGGTTGTGGTTCCGACTCACCCCGACTGCATCGGCTGTCGTCGGCTACTGGCTAATGGTAGCTGATCGACCCCTTGCTGATACGGTGACCGGGCCGGAGGTACACCCAAAACAACCAGCGTAGGAAAGCAAAACGTGGTGCACAAAGATGCAGAGACAACTATCAATGGGGTAAGGGTGGGCTATTGGCATATTCTGCCTCCTCAAGGTCTCTGGTACGGAGAATACGCACCCACCCCCACTGTTTGATAGGCTGAACATGACAAGAATGGGAACCACGTGGCGGGTGGAGTGATGACAGGCGAGGAACCACTCTCCGTGATGGGACGGCAAACCATTTGGAAGTACGTGTAGATTACTGCCCGAATACGAAGGGCATGCGAGCGTTAGCCGGGCGAGAGACCTACGTCATTCAGTTCAATTGAAGATACTGAATTTAGCTGGCCAGCGAGCCTTTAAGAATGAGCGTCTTCCACGAAGTGCAATCTCGGGAATCGCTAGAAATCCGGTGAGGCTAACTTCGATATCACCGTCTCCGAAGAATCGTTCTGTGTTCGAATCAGCGAAAACACATCAGTCGTGCGCGGCTCTCCGAATGTACACTGAGAAAGCACGATTGAGCTCTGCTATCAAAAATAATGTCGATAGATGTACCAACGGACAAAGGTTGCTCACGACCTTGATCAAAAACGATCCCAATACCGATCTGATCATCTCTTGACAAAAATCCTGGTGAACACGATTGCGTAACCTTCGTCGAATCCCGTGCAGCGGATCGCACAAGGAGAATACGAGGTATGCATATCGTTGTAGAATGTAGTTGCCGATGTGGTCTTGGCTGCCGTTATCGACAAGCCAGCGCCCGAACCCGCCCCATCAAAACAGCCTCAATCCTCAGTAAGCGATCATCCTCATGAGTACGTACTTGAGAAGGGAGCGGGGGTAATACATTTCCAGCGTGCGCATGGTCATGATGTAAGTGCTTAATATAGTGGCGATTGTGGCCATAACTCATTGATGGCTTGGCAAGCATAGCGTTGACGTTCATGAGCAGTAGTCTACCCTTAACCGGTGGCAATGGTTTCGAAATGTTGTTCAAAAGAAGTTATGAAACCCTCGCGCGCAGCAAGATGAACGTCATGCTAACGTACAGGATCAGGATGTGCTAAACGCACCAACTACAGCGGTGCCGACTGAGCGGCCAGTGCACTGGGATCAAGAAATACGGATGAGTTCCTTAATTCGCTTCGACGGGGGGTTAGCTTAGATTGCACCCAGCGAACACAGATTCTGCCCAATACGCTTCGGCTGCTGGTCGACCGTTGAACTCCTGGTGACAGTGGTCTGACGACTCTTCCCCTATATCGCCTAGAAGCGCCCAAAGTGGGAAATGTTGCTCAAATAGACCCGGCGGAGTACGTACCAAGACTGTTCCGAATCGCCGTCGCGATTCCGTTGGGATAGCGTAGTTCAACCTGGAGAACATAACAGCAGGGCTAGCTGGCTACTCAATTCGTCTGCACCACGTGGAGGGCAGCGTCTCCAGAGAGCTTGCTCCGTTACGACAAGACAGATAACTTAGTCTTGTAGTGGATGGCGAGTAGTCTACCCGTGGATAGAGGTCCGAGGCGATGGGATCGGAAAGGCTTTCATCTCAAGCGCACTGTCAGGTCATCTTCCTCCCGGTGATCAAAAACTACAGCGAGAGGGATTAATGTTGGTTGTACGGCGGTGTCAGGGATCCAAAGCCTCGTGGTCAAGCGCATTTGAATCGTTGGTCTTCAATACTTGAGGCGAATTGTAGCGTATGCTCGAGGAAACAGACATGTGGTTTATGTCACCATGATGTATAATCACCAACGGTGAATAAGCATGGCGTCCTAGTTCATGTACAAATCAAGGGCCTTAACCCGGCGAGCTGACCCAATGGAGTAGACCTTGAGGGTCAGATCCTGGACAAAACCTAGACAGAACCGCAGATGTCTTCTGTGGATTGTTTGGTGGTTAGCACTAGTTCTGACCGTCGGTAACCAGGTGGACTAAAAGTTGGTCCTGGGACTCGCTGGACCATGACACATTTGGAGAAATGTGTATCGGCATTACACGCCATCATAATATTCACTACTTTTAAAGAAATATCAGAATCTTTTTTTTTCTGGAGTGACTTTTCTAGAAGTGACGAGTCACACAACTTGGAGCGATAAGATTATGGAGAGCAAATGGGCCGTCGATCACCTGAAAACAATTCGCATAGCGGCTAATGGTAGTATGAAATGTTTCCTTATCTGCGAAGGAGTTGACATAGAACTCTCTAGACTGTTGTCGCAGGTCATCCCCTGTGGGACCGCGAACACAAATTTCGGAACCAACTGAATGACCTGCAGAACGTCAGTCAAGCTAACTACATCTCCCAAGCGCTGGCCACTACCTCGAAGCTGGCGTCGTACAAGAAACATTTCCATGTGTGGCAGGAGCAGCCACACGGATACCATCGCACCGCCCAGGTTTCTTTTTTTGGCCGATTCGTGTCACAGCTACTACAAGAAACATAAATCATCCAATAAACTCTGCTGGGCTTAATCCGGTAGACTACTCGCTCGGATATTCACGCAGTCTACTAGGTCCCATTGGCATCCGAGGTTGCTGGTGGTCATACTGGTCCTGTCGGCTAACCGTTTCACTGAAGATGCGCCCGGAATCCCATCTCTACTCTGTTTGGGAATCTCCTCCAAGGCTCCAATTTCTTATGTCCACATCTCGATTGAGTGCGCTATCATGCAAATATATACCTAGGGACAGAACTCCATCGAATCTTCCCTCTCTTCTGAATACCAGCGATACTCCACAATGGAGGGGCTTGTTCTACTTCTGGATCTACAGGAGACACAAGTATCAGTGGATCCAGGCTCTACCTTTTCCATCATGATGCATACCCAGATATACCATTGATCATCTCAGCGAGAATTTACACCTGATGGATGCGCTGTCCGGTGCTTGTAGTCGCTAATTAGCTTTCGGTGGCAAGCCCCGCATCTATGTCCTCGCGTCAAGATAATGTTGAATCCCTTCGCCTGGGGTACGCCATATTTATGTCGCACAGGATTTCGAACGCCAAGAGGTCTGCTCCAAGAAGTTCTGGGGCACCACTTCGTGCGCTGTCACGAATTCATCATCCTCATTGACGTGTATAGTCAGAGCCGTCCGCATGTTCGCCTAACCCCAGACGGGGTCAGGGTTCCAGTCGTGGGGCTCCATGCTCTCTGGACCCTCCTCGGATTCCAGGCATTCGCGTTCATTGTTGCTATACATATCCGCCCATCTAAAAATAGAACTGGGGCTGGGCGGCAGTTTGACGATAGGTGATACAGTCGATCCGAGACTGTGAGTAATACAGCGACAGCGTTTCATGTCGTGTGCGCGATCGCATTACCTGGAATAAGTAAGCAGGGCGGGGCTCCGCCGATTGCTTACGAGCGTGGCGGGGGCACGTTGAGCCCTAAGGGCACCAGTGCTTCTATGAGTAATCTCAAAGTCTGCCTCGTGACCGCGGGAACAAATGGCGCCCCCTACAGAGGCAAAGAGCTGATAAGTGTTGGCACTACCCGCTCCTGGAGGTAGAAGGGCACGACCGCTGAGGCGTAAGAGGAATCGGGGTGCTTCGGGACAGGAGTCGCTGATGTGACGGTGGGGTTCAGGTTGCAGCGCCAGTGTGCTCCGAACTGTGCTGTGGCTTCGTCCATTGTCGGTCATTCCTGGAACCGTGACCCGATCCCATCGCCCCATCCGATGTTGTCCCGTATTGGTGGTCTCATCCTCGACATGTAAGACGGTAATGAAATTCGGGATTGGCTTTATCACCCTGGTCAACCGACATCCTTGCATGAATCGTACATCGGGTCATGTGTAAGCAGCATTTCCCTTGACCCAACAGCAGTCATGTCGAGCGCACACCTGTTATCCGACACCTTGAAGCCGATTCACTTTGACCTCTTCGATCTGGTTTTATCCTGTGGCGCCGGTCAGCCCCGATCTCCAATAGCAATTTTAACCTCAGTTTCCCCATGGTCCATTCTTTGTTCGCCGTAGACCATTCAATTGGAAGCTACCTGGTCCAGCCCTCACGTGCCTCGATGAAATCACCTGTTTGGCGGGTTCCCAGTAGTCAAGGCTACCAAAGGCTTTAATCGCGCATGTCGTGCAGGAAACCAAGGATTAGAAATCTCACCAGATAGTAAGATCGTGCCTCACGGCGCAAGCAATGTATCCGGTTTCAATGAGGGCGTGACGAATATCCATGACAGAAGTTAACGTGGGACGTGGAATACGTTATCGGGGGCGTTGCCTCAACTCATGTGGGGTTCGGTCGAAACCGCGATCCTCGAATTGTCTTGCACGTGACCATCACCGAGGAACCAGTCGGTGTTACGTTGAAACGCACTGTGGAGTTGAAGAAACCGCTCGACATCTGATAGACGTGCCTGGATCTGTATCAGTAAACCTGACAGATTGTGACTGTACTCAAGCGTACTACCGTATCTTACCGTTTATTGACAGCGCGACCGTGGCTATTGCACCTGGCTGCTGGGCAATGTTGTCAGGAACATTGGGAGCAAGAAAGCGGCTATGTAAGTGAACACATCCTCCAATGGCTGAGAATTGACTTCGAAGGTCTGAACTGAATGGCTTAACCGAGAAAATGGAACCAACCGTAGAGTCTCAACTTCCATCGGACCGGTACCGTACAAAGGGATCATGAATCAGGATGCCACGTAAGAGGGGATCGCCGTATAGCACTGATGTGCCAGACGTCCGTTCGCGTGACGAGCTGAGGGACGGTGCTGGCAAATGCATGCATACGGGTTTCGGCTCGGGTTTTGATGAATTGGAGGGGCGTGTAAAGTCTATGGACCAAATAAACCAAGTGAAGTTCAATGGAGAATAGACGAAGTTCGTCTAGCGTCATGTTATTGATCGGGGCCTCGCGTCGATCTGTCTAGTCTGCAAGCGTAATAAAAACTATGAACAGCATGCCCGCGACAAGCTGGGGGCGGCAGTCCTTCCATGGGAACAGATAAAAAAAACCTTTCATTCTATGCTTAACCAAGTGTCTTATCGTCGTTATCAGCACTGGACTCATGCACGTACGGCAAAAAAGACGCGGGGTCGGATAAATCGGACGTGCGACTGAGCGGGCCAGGCAAACCCGGACGGCATCGGTTCAAGTATAATGCTTTGCAGCCTTCTATCATGCGATCCCTCGAGCTCAGTCAATCCCGCTGCGTCATACGAAGTTCATCTTCCATATGTCGTCAGCTTGTGGGCCGTCAATAATGTGAATGAACCGACGCAGATCTGTCCATACTGGGAAACGGGACTGAGGGAACAATGGATGAAACCCACAGTGCCCTTGACGCATCGTGTGTGCGGAAATGGGCCCAAGGGATGTCCACGCGGTAAACACACCAGGCAACACGAATAGAGAGCCGAGGATGAGATCCCTTGCGAAAATCAGGTCTCTTAGCCTGGCTCTCAGCGAATGTATTCAAAGGTCCACAGGAGGGCTGGGACGATCCTACCTACAGTCTACAGATTTGCCAATCGATAGAAGGAGCTGTAACTGCTAACTCCTCCTGGGTGTCGCTAAAGGCATGATTGGTACACAGCATAGGCACGGCAGTGACGGTGTTTGTGCGCCGGACAGACGAGTGGAGGGCGAGACAGGGAGTGGCTGGGGTTTCGACGGACTGTGCCGGGGTTTCCAAGAAGGGTCCTGTTCGGATTCCAACGTGATCTCGCCACTGCGCTTGTTTGTGCCTGTTTGATTCGTTTGATATCTCGATTTCCCGCTCCAAATATAAAGTCCGTCTGCGACACGGCTTACATTCTCCCACTCCTCCATCCACCTCCTCATTGTCGGCGTGTCTCTCTCCGTCAGAGTCAGCTTCTGCATAGATCCTGTCTGTAGGGCTTTTTTCTCCTCCCCGCCCGATTTCTCAGCCCAGTATTATGTCGGAGCCCAACGTCGAAAAGGAGCCCGGTCCACAGGGCGACGACTCGCCCACTATGGACGCCGCTGAGACGAAGCCAAAGAGAGTGTACAAGGATTTTGGTCACGACGATGATAAGCCGACTCGTGCGTAGTTCTCAGTTTGGCGCCCGCTTAGGTTTTGACCTCCATGTACAGACGCGAATGTCGACATGTCCCTGGTTTGTCGTATTTCAAACTCGTCTCATTATGTTTATAACATTGCATAACCACGAAGATCGAGCTTAAAGCTGAAGACCTGTACGACAAAGAGAAGGTCGACCTGGAAACGATCGTCATTGACGATGTCTTCAAACTCCTCCAGTGTGACGAGAATGGTCTCTCTGCTGAAGAAGCTCGCCGTCGTATTGAACTGTTTGGCCCAAACAAGCTTGAGCAGGAGGAGCAGAATCCTATCCTCCAGGTGACGACGTTGCATATATGCTCCTTCTTTGTACTGAAAAACAAATATTTGACACTAGTTCTTGAGTTTCATGTGGAATCCATTGTCTTGGGTCATGGAGGGTGCTGCTCTCGTGGCCATTGTGCTCTCCAACGGTCAGGGACAACCTCCAGATTGGGAAGATTTCCTCGGGATCATCTTGCTTCTATTCGTAAACTCGACAATCGGTTTCTACGAGGAACGCAACGCCGGTAATGCGGTCAAGGCGCTCATGGACTCGCTTGCTCCCAAAGCAAAGGTCAAGCGCAACGGTACTTGGTCTGAGATAGAATCCGCCGATCTTGTCCCTGGTGACATGATTTCATTCAAGATTGGTGATATCGTTCCTGCCGACTGTCGTCTCACGGAGGCCATCAATGTTTCTATCGACCAAGCAGCCCTTACTGGTGAATCGCTTCCTCAGAGCAAGAAACTCGGCGACCAGTGTTTCTCGTTCGTGCTTTCTATACCCCTGTTTAGCATTCCGCACTGACGTTAATCTGCAGTGGCTCGACGTGCAAGCAGGGTGAAGCCGAGGGTATCGTTATTTCCACTGGAGCAAACACGTTTTTCGGTCGCGCTGCTTCTCTTGTCGGTCAGGATGACGATACTACTGGTCACTTGCAGAAGATCCTCGCACAGATTGGTTCCTTCTGCTTGGTCTCCATCGGAATTTTCGTCGTCGCTGAAATTCTCGTCCTCTATGCTGGCTTCAGGTACAGCTACCGCCGTGGTCTCAACAATATTCTTGTTCTCTTGATCGGTGGAATTCCCATAGCTATGCCCACAGTCTTGTCCGTCACTCTTGCGGTTGGTGCGCAGCAGCTTGCCAAGCACAAGGCCATCGTTACTCGTATCACCGCAATCGAAGAACTAGCGGGTGTTACCATCCTTTGTTCCGACAAAACTGGTACCCTTACCACCAACAAACTCACCATCGACAGAGCCACGATCCGCACTTACGGTCCCTTTTCTGCTGATGATGTCATGCTTCTTGCTGCCTATGCCTCCCGAACGGAAAACCAAGATGCGATTGATGCCTCCGTCGTTACTGCTCTTGGCGATCCTACTCGTGCACGTGCTGGTATCAAACTTCTGGATTTCAAGCCATTCAACCCTGTCGACAAGCGCACGGAAATCACCTACCTTGAGGAGTCATCAGGGAAGCTTAAGCGTGTCACCAAGGGCATGACCGGTATCGTCATCGACCTCTGTACCCGTAACAAGACTGAGGAAATTGAGGCTAAGCTTGAAGCCGATGTAGAGGAGTTCGCTAGTCGTGGTCTTCGTGCACTTGCTGTTGCTTACGAGGAGCTGGATGGTGATGATCCGGAGGCCGAAGGCAACGGCTTCGAGCTGATTGGTCTTCTTGCCATTTTCGATCCTCCTCGCGAGGATACCAAGCAGACTATTGACGACGCCATCGCTCTTGGTGTCAAAGTCAAGATGGTCACCGGTGACCAACTCGCTATCGCCAAGGAGACTGGTCGTCGTCTTGGTTTGGGCGACCACATGTACCCAGCAAAGGTATTGAAGGACGGTCCCCCTCCTGGAGGCAAGCATATGAGCCTCGACGAAATGATCTTGGATGCAGATGGGTTCGCTGGAGTCTTCCCCGAACACAAGTATGAAATTGTCAAGCGCCTCCAGGGCCTTGGACACTTGTGCGCTATGACTGGCGATGGTGCTAATGATGCTCCGGCTCTTTCCCGCGCGAACGTCGGTATTGCCGTTGAGGGTGCCACTGACGCTGCTCGTGGTGCCGCTGATATTGTCTTGACTGAGCCTGGGTTGTCCACCATTGTGCATGCCATCCGTGGTTCGCGTATTATCTTCCAGCGCATGCGCAACTACTCCATCTATGCATGTGCTGTGACTATCCGTATTGTCGTCTGCTTCGCTATATTGGCTTTCGCGTTCAGGTTCGACTTCCCCCCCTTCATGGTCCTGATCATCGCTCTACTAAACGATGGTACCATCATGACACTGTCTGTCGATCGTGTCTTGCCATCGATGACTCCGGATGCTTGGGATCTGGCAGAGATTTTCTCTTATGCCATAGCATATGGTCTGTACTTGACCGCGTCCACGTAAGATTTCGACTTTTTCTGCCCATTTTCTTACTAATGACATCTTTAGCATCGCGCTTGTTGCCATAATATTGAAGACTACTTTCTTCTTTGATAAATTCGGTGTCAATTTCCGTGGATCGGCTCAGCCTATGGGTCCCAACGACCCACAACTTCACACCATTGTGTACTTGCAGGTTGCCATCATTTCACAGGCGCTGATCTTCGTCACTCGTTCGCACGGCTTCTTCTTCATGGAGCGCCCTTCCATCGCCCTGATAGTTGCGTTCGCCATCGCTCAACTTGTCTCCTCGATTATTGCGGCCTATGGTGACTGGGGCTTTACCCAGATCGAACCAATCTCTGGTGGCTGGATCGGTATAGTTTGGGTTTGGGTATGTTTTCTTTGCATCGTCCTGCGTTGGTGTTCTCATTATACTTTTAGAATATTGTCTGGTTCTCGCCCTTGGATTGGATCAAGTTCGCTATGAAGGCTACCATTATCAAGAAGATGCGCGAGCGCCACGATCGCAAGGTTGCTGAGGCAGCTGCCAAGGCATCCGAGGGCGGTATTCCCATTACGCGTACGCAGTCTCGCGCCGCCTCGATCCATGAGTCCATGTACTCGAACCGTGTCTCGTTTATTCGCCGCGCTGTCCGCAAGGTTGGCTTTGGTCGCAGGATTTCCATGAAGCCAGAGGAATTGCAACGGTTCAGTAGCATCCAGGCTCAGCGTACGGGTGCCACGTTGGCTCGCAATCCTAGCCGGACTGCTGCATAGACAATGAGAGTCGCAGAGGATGCGGATGGGGCGGTATCTTCCTTGCTCTTCACAGCTTTGCGGCCTCATGAGAAATTGATCGAGCGTCAAATATCCATGTGTAATCTAGATTTTTATACTATTCGTCCGTCACGCATCTGTGTGGTCGCCGTCCCGCATTCCTTTGTTTTTCTTTCATAGTAATTCCTTTCATTACCCACGAGCAATGGTCCATATACATGCACCGCAAATATCAATAGCTATGACTTTACATATTTCGTCGAGAGTTCCGCGACCAGGTGACGACATACAAAGGTGCGATGTTGCAGCACGACAGAGTGCGCATGCCGTGCAATTACCGTGGTGCAGACATAGAGCTACGTCGTGGCTCGGGGCAAGCGGTGGGTATAGTGGGGCGGCCCGAGCTGGCTCATTACCGTGGAAAACGATAAACCAAACGGAGTCTCCTCGAGGCAATGGCATGGACGTGTCCCGCAACGAGGACCGGCCCCAACTTCACCATGCTCCGCACAGCCAAAGTGGTCCAAACAAGAAAAGGGCATGTCGGCACGACAGCAGGTAAAGGCGTGTCGTGCATTCTTCGCCCTTGTCCCCCACCTGCACTCACCATCCCAGTGCTATACGATGACCTCGGGCAAGATGCCTGCCGAACCAGCTCAGACAGCGCGTCTCACCCACTGCTCCACTCTCATTGCTCGTCATACCCCCTCCACGCCCGATAACATCCCCCGGACCCGCAAGCCTAAATCCAAGAAGAAAAGGGAGGACAGATACGAGGAGGAAATCCACTATAACCTCTCTTACGACTTTCGAGGCACCGGCCCTCGCAGACACCCCCACTCCTCCAGGATGCTTGGCGAAGCAGGTCCGTCTCATTCCATTCCCTCCTCTTTCCCCCCTCATGATGTCCTCTCCAGAGTTCCCTCCTCCCCCCACTTACGAGACAGCGACCGCCGTATCGACCCTCATCTCCGAAAACTTTGTCCATCAGGGTGATCCCCCTCACCCTGGCCTCGTCTCGCCCGCGGTCACCGTAGCCTCCCTCCCTGTATCCGGTCACCTGGCTGGGTCAGATAGAAGCGATACGTTCTCTATCAACTCTGCACCTCGGTCGCTGTTACGGCCCCCTCACGAAATTGAGGACAGGTCCAGCGTCGAACTCGTCGATTTGGAGCCATCCGAGCGCTGGGAGCTCGACCGCGTCCGAGGTATCCCCCTGGACGAGCGCGTCAAGAGACACAAACTCAGAACGGAGACTACAGTGCCCGTGCCCTCTGGTACTCCCGTTCCACACAGAGCCCGCCTTGCGAGCCAGCCCTCCATTTCGCGCGGCCCAGGCTCGCAGGCCCGTTTCTTGGCCTCTCAGTTGTCTCTTCGCATCCCCGAGAGCCGCGATCAGTACGAGGACGATCATAATCAAGACAATAATTCGGATTTGTCTACGCCACCCACCCCGAAGCACCATCGGATGCCTAGCATCCCTGGCTCTCCATCGCGGTTTTTCCACGGTCGTTCGCACTCGCCTCAGCCATCCTCGTCGGTAATTTCGCTGCTTCGTAATCCTAGTCCGTTCTTCAAGAGTACGCCTTCGTTACTCAACATCTCCCCGTCCAATCATGGCACTCCCCATCGCGCGCGAACCAAGTTGTTCCATCGAAAGTCAAAGGAGCGCGCCTCGAGCGAGCCCCTCGAAGACTGGGAGGTGCTTGAACGCACTGGGTCTGGGGAGTCGTCAGTCGATGGTTCTTTGCCACCGTCGAGTCCACCTACAACCCCTCAAAACACGCCGATGCGACAGCTACCAAAATTGACCGCCGTGGATGCGCTCGTCACTCTGCCCAAACCGTCACCGGCTGACCGGTCACGCAAGGTGAATACGGTGCAGCTTCCACAGACGGTTGGTTCGCAAGTTCATCGACCTGCATCGCCGCCGTTTGTTGCTCGGCATGTCCGTCGTCACACGACCTCTAGTCGTGGAGGTCAAATGAGCAGTTCGAGTGCGCCGGTATCACCCATCTCCGTAGCGTCGACAGCTACGTTCGAGACCTCCGCCACCTCCCCCTCTCCGGACGGCGAAGATGTTCCGGGTGCAGACCGTGAGGTTGCCTCTGAGCCTCCCCGTGCAGTTGGATGCGGGGCTGAGGCTTCTCTGACTTCCAGAACCCCCCAGGCCTCGTCACCGGCGCCTCCGGCACCGGCTTACGAGCATAACCCTGATCTTCCCATTGCACCCAACCCTGGGATGGGCTCTTTTCCCGCTCGGTCCGCCACTGAGCGTATCGTTCGTTTGCCCGACGCGCGGGATGAAAACCACGCTCTTGTACGGGGCAGATCCCTTTCGAGAGACATGGGCATGCGGAGTGCGCCGGCATACAGCTCAATCTTCCCCTCTGGACCTCCCACACCCTTGCCCAACATGACACAAAGCCTTCCTCCTCCGATTACGCAACCATCTCCTCGGCGTCACTACCCAGGGAGACCGCTTCCAGCGACTCCCCCTATATCTCCTTCGTTGACGTGGATTCTCGACAAGGGCATGACGCAGGTTGCACCCCATCCAAAGACGACAGTCTCTGCCGTTCCCTCCACACCCCCTATTCCTGAAGGCCTGCTCATCGATCTTGATGATGATAGCCTCGATACGGTTGCTCAACCTGTTCCAAGTTCTATCACACCTCTCGTGGATATTCTCGGCCTCGACGACGGTATCGGCGGTGACAACGACAATGCGAGCGATAGCGGAACAGTGAGCCCGCCGGGGCCCTTGACCCCGACGACGAGCGATTATACCTCGTCGGGCCTCGTTCTTTCTACCGCAGCCAGTCGTTCTGTGGAGTGCTTTAGCACGCCGATGCAGACGACGCCGACGTCCGACGTTGCGGATATCAACGGGCTGGTGTCCAGCCTGGGCGATCAGGGCATGTCGGACGGGTTGAATTATGACGTGAGTTCTCCGATTGACGACGATCTCGGGATGTGCGAGGTGAACGCATCCTCCTGCCTAGGCGCTTCTTCTCATTGCGGACCTGCTTGGGCCCGCTACGCCTCCCCCGCCACCGGCTCCCAGTATGCCCTCTCCAAGTATGCCCTCTCCAGACGGTGATGGAGACGCTGCAAGCAGCCTGGACGGTGTGGACCCAAGTCCTTTGCCGCCGCCTTCGTACCTCGTGGGCGAGGTCGAATTGGTGCGGCGGCGGGTGACGCGGGACGGGCGTGTCAAGCTGAAAATGAGCTTGTTGGGTGTGCCTGTGGAAAAGTGTGCGATCTGCATGACGCGGTTCAAGGCCCGCGATAGGAGTATCTTGGGAGCGACCTGTCGTCATGCGTGCGTGTCTCGTTTCGACGGCTCTTTCTTTAATCATCCAACGATCGTTGACAGATTTCATGAAACGTGTTTGGAAACCTGGCTGGACCGGAGCCAAACGTGCCCGCTTTGTAGGGAACGACTGGGCTCGCGCTGATTGTATATGCATCGCACCACATCGTTTATGTTGTTTGCTCGCCTATCTTCACCTTTCTTTTTTCCCCTTTTGCACACGGACTCGAGCGCGTTCGTCGTTTTTTTTTCTGCTCATGCTACACCTTACATCTCATCTTACCTACGACACACAGCACAGCACACACGCACACACGTGCAGACAGAGCGGAAGGGTGGGAGGGGGGACAGGACACCGCGTATCGACCCTATGGGCTTTCTTTCGTCCCATGTTTACACTTCCATTCCTTTTTAATATCATTCGTTTGCGAATACTGATCGATGGTGTTTTTTGGAACGCGAGAAGCGTGAGGGAAAAGGGGTGCTTATAGTACTCTTTCTTTTTTCTCTCTTTACCCTGTTTTTGTCGCCATGGCCTGTTACATGGTGTTGACACCCAAAGGGCATCTCTTCGCCCTTTCGTCGTTGAGCGACGTTTGTGGATTCAACCTTTTTTTTTTTCCTTGGGACTGTGTACATAGCGCGACGGAGTGCGCCGCTTCGAGATGGGGTCTATACATCAGCTGAGGGCCAACCCTCGCCTTTGATCCCAAGGGAGACGTCGGCGTTGAGGAGAGGGGGCAAGCTGGCAAGTGGCGAGATAGGACCATGCGCATGCGCACCGTTGGGGGACAAACTCGGAGAGCCTTCCATTTCGCCCCTTCCCTGATTGGTGTTTCGCCTGAGAGTTGCCCATGTTTGGAAATGTGGACCGATCGATCGGTCAATTAGTCTGTGGTGGTTATTCGATGTGTGACCAAGAGACCCGAGGGCATCCGAGTCGTCCTGCTCTGGGTCGTGTGGCCGCGGGAGGGAAGGGGGAGGACAGTGAGTAGTGGGGCTGGGTCACTGGTGACGCGTCCGGGGGAGGACAGACGCGGTGGTTGCCGAGGTGAGGCGTGTCGGGAGGATTGGAAGAAAATGACGGATGACATCGTGGTTTGACGAGGGGTGCACGCACGCACGCACCACCACCACCACCACCGTGGCTGGACTCGATTTTCGATATGCGTGCGGCGTGGGTACGGGTGTTGCCCTGCCTTGTGCCTCTACGAGTGGCGAGATGGTGCGGGCTTGGGTCTTGGATCTCCTGACTCGTCCATCGTTCCGTGCAGAGGGGACTACTCGAGTGGTTCTTGGAAAAAAAAAGGGTAGACGACCGGTACCCGTCGTGGACCTGGTGGTGCCCTCGGACTCGACCTCAGTGGCGCCAGGATGGGATGCACGGCGTGCGTGCCGGGGACCGTGCGTTGGACGCGTTCTTTCGATACAAACCCGGGAGCTGATGGGCGATCGCAATCCATGATTAATGGGCTGGAACGTGGAGCAATTCGTCACAGGATCTGGGCTGGCGTGGTGACGGCGCCGTCGGACGCTCGTTTTGTTCCAGATGAGCGCGGATTCGAAAGAAGACTCAACTCAGCCCGGCGATCACATCGTTTTCCATCACGCCAAAACATCGAGCCGGGTCAGAACCGAGGTTGATCGAGGCATGGCTATTATCTGAACTACGCCTGCGTCGCGGTATGACCATCGATCGTACCAATCCCCCTTGCCCATTGTCATATCAACGCTGAATTGGTCCTCCTCGAGATGCGCGGTGCGTCCTTGTCCTCGGACTCGACGCTGCACGCCCGGAGAACGCCTCGTGACGTCAGGTATCACTGACAAGCGGTGGTACTTGGAGCTATCCACCCTGTCAGAAGCGCGTCCACAACGCCATGACGTCGTCACCTGTCCGTCCCTACTATCGAGGCACAGAGGCCTTCCGTCCCGCGTGCCGCACCATCCCCCTGTTGTACGGTGCAGGCTGATTGTGGAGTATCGACACAGTGGACCAGGGCTGCTCGTTTGCCGCGTGCCGTCGTTTGGCACGAGTCCAGTGCGAACGTCCGGGGGAACAACGATGACGTCCCCCTCTCCCTCATCCTCCGGATTGCGTCGTTCTTTTTACCCCTCCTCCACATCCACCCCTACCTTCCACCTTCGCCGACGACACGGGACCACGGCGGGGACCTGCAGAGCGCTGTTCGACGCCGCTTTCCGCCTGGACGGCACGTCCCACACAGACCAGTGTCGGGTGGTGTTGCGATTGACTGCGCTTGCCAGCCTGAACGCTTGCCTGTGCCACTGGTGGCCCCGCGGGGTCTGTCCCGGCAGAGGGAGCGCTGTGGTATGTGGCGTCGGTGCTGCGGTAAGTTGATTTGGAAGGACGACGCGAGGAGGGTGGCGTGGGGGGACGAGGATGGACATACGTTACAGCACGAGGGCTGGCGAGAGTGTTGGGGATGGTGTGTGTTGGGAGAGACGCCAAGTCTGGAGGTGATTTCGGTTGGTTGGCAAGATCCATGAGTATATCTGACCGAGTCGTTCTCTCTTTCAGACGGTAATGGACCGAGAAGTGTTGTCGACTCTCGTTCGGATGGAGGGGCTGGGGTGAGACGGCGGTTCAGAGTCTGGTCTCTATCCCTAAACGGCTCTGTAGTTTCCCATTGGAACAGAGAAGAATCGTTCGGGCGATCATGCGGAATGTGCACTGGCGCGGCACAATGATGGATGGTCCGGTTGTCCGTTTTACTCTATGCGGCGTGGAAGTTCTTGCCAGTGCACTTGTGCGGTATCTCGAGTTCTGTGGCTCGTTATGCCAAAGGAAGAAAGATTCGAATTCGCTGGAAGTTTCGATACCACAGACGCGAAGAATTTGCTCCTCGTCGCCTTCAGGTCCAGGCGTACAGCAGTATCGAACGAGGGGACGTACAGCGTCGTTGGCATAGGATTCCGCGGCTGTGCTGTGTTGTGTAAAGCGGCTTTGCAGAAGTTTTCCAGACCCAGACGAGTGGCGATATGGACAAGTTGTGGTGAGTAGAGACGCAGAGATGTTTTCTTGGATGGTGTTTCACGTCGACGCCGGCCAATGCCATGGACCACCTCCACAACAAAGAAAGGACAGGGGCTAATTCATTTAGTGACAATCACGTGACCGGCAGTGCTGTTGAATTTTCACGTGACCGTTTACATAATAAACACGCTACACGCGGTGTCAGCCAGCCAAGCAGTGTCTTTCTGCAACTACATCGACGGTGTTAGGCCGTCGACATGTCCACCTACACGAAAATACCTCAACACCACCACCAGCGTCGCCCACCGTTCTCAAACGCCATCAACCAAGCTCCTCCACAACCTCCGTCGCCAGCCAAACTGGAAAAAACTAAGGCGGTACCTGTAGATCCCCCACTGCCGAGGCAGAATAGCAAAACGACCCCGCCATCACCCCCTAAGGTGATCACTGACAAGAACAGGATCTTAGAGTTCCATCGCGTCGGGTTTTTGGGCGAGGTCAGTGCACCTCGCCGCTCGCAAGCCACCCACTCACAGTTCCACAGGGTGGGTTTGCACGCGTATACGAAGTAAAGGACGTCCGTGGGACACGCCACGCCTGCAAGGTCGTCACAAAGACCTCCCTCAAGACCAAGAAGGCCAAGACCAAGGTCAGTGTCTCCGAACCAACCACAGTATCTGCTCACACTCGACCAGCTCTACGCGGAAATCAAGATCCATCGTTCGTTGGCACATCCCAACATCGTCCACTTTTATGAATGCTTTGAAGACGACGATAATGTTTATATGACCCTCGAACTCTGTCACAACGGCTCACTCATGGACTTGCTCCGCCGCCGCCGCCGTTTCACAGAGCCGGAAGCACGCTTTTTTTTGGTTCAGATCATTGGTGCATGCAACTACATGCACACCCACCAAGTCATTCACCGTGATCTCAAACTCGGTAATCTATTCCTCGACTCAAACATGAACATTAAAGTCGGCGACTTTGGTCTTGCGGCCCTCATCGAGAACCCTGGTGAGAGGAAGAAGACAATTTGTGGCACTCCAAACTACATCGCCCCCGAAGTGCTGTTTGACACAGCAAACGGACACAGCTTTGAAGTCGACACTTGGTCTATCGGCGTTATTCTCTACACTCTGTTGATTGGTCGCCCCCCTTTTCAAACCAAGGACGTCAAGGATATTTACACGTGAGTCGGCTCCATCCGCTTGAATGTCACCTGTTCTGAACCGCAGTCCAGGCGGATTCGCGACAACGTCTATGAGTTCCCCCCGGAGAGACGCATTTCCCCCGATGCGCGCGAATGTATCACTTCCATTCTAACACCCGATCCCAACCAACGACCTACACTTCTGGAAATCATTGCAACTCCCTTCATCGACTATGGCATCGTACCACCCTTCATACCCATCTCCGCACACGATGCACCGCCCGACTTTCGTTACATCACCCGTCCCATGTCAATTGTCAACCTGACGAAGATCAAGAAGGCGGCACTACTCGACGGTGATCAAGTCACGAGCATCGCCGTACCTAGTGCGCCATCATCCAATGTTCAACCCGACAAGCCCGTTAACCCAGCCACGTCGAGTATCGCCCAGCAGGAAAAAGAGTTCCAAAAGGCAGTCCAACCCGGTAGTCCCATTTCTGCACTTCTCAGTTCGGCAAGACAGCCCCTCGTCATGTCCACGACTAATGCCACGAAAGAGTCGCCGCTATTTCGTAAACTCCAGACCGCCAAGGAGACTAAACCATCCCCACTTCGTACGGTTCGTTCTGCGCGCGCGCTGGGAGACATTGAAGAGGAGGAACAGGAAGCACTACGTGGGACACGAGAAAAGAACTTTGATCTGCAGAGACAAAAGGAGCTAGAGTCCCAAAAAGCGCGGATCGTGGCCCAGATGGCACCTGTCACAGGACATGGTGCCAACCAGGTCGAGGAGGAGCAGGAGAACTTGCCCCCGATGCGCAAGGAACCAAAGGGCAAGGAGCGTGCGCGCGACGAGCGCAAAGATGCTGCACCTGTTCCAGAGCCCGAGATGGAGATGCAGTCGCGTCTGAGTGGGTTCGACGCGGCTGCGCGGACATTGACGTTGGCGTTCGAAGCCAGGGCGAAGGGCAAGGTGTTTCGCGATCCGCGCGAAGACGCGAGTCTACCTGATGAGCGGGTGTTCATTGTGTCCTGGGTGGATTACTGCAACAAATACGGGATGGGGTACGCGTTGACGGACGGGTCTGTGGGCGTACACTTTAATGACAGCACGACATTGATGCTTGCTGCGGACAAACAGTGAGTGCCGGTTCGACAACTCGTAGTTCGCATTCTGACTCTTATGCAGCCACTTTGATTATATCTCGTCGCGCCGACACGGACAGGTCTATGTCCGGAAGAATTACTCAGTGTCAGAGTTTCCAGAGGATCTCAAGAACAAGGTGTATCTGCTGAAACACTTTGAACGGTACATCATGGATCGACTGTATGGCGACTACGAGTACACGTTTGAAGACCTCAATAGGACGAAGGGCATGGACTTTGTTCAAAAGTATCTTCGCATGAAGCACGTTATTGTCTTCAAGATGAGCCACGACATGCTCCAGGTAATTTTCGTTGCTGGTCGGGTGTTGTGTCATGTTCTGAATCCTAGCCTGCTGTGCCCCAGTTCAACTTTTACGACCACTCGAAGGTTATCTTGTCGTCGCACGGTCTGTTGGTGACACATATCGACAAGAATTACAAGTTGACGCGGTATACGTTGAGCGAGGTGATGGCGCAGGCTGTCCATGGCATGTCGGGTATGGATGTGGAGCAGGCCAAGTTCTCGCAGCGGTTGTTGGATAAGCTCAAGTATTGCAAGGAAGTCTTGACGAGCATACGCAATGCAAGTGCGGGGATGGAGGAGGAGGGGAAGAAGAGCAAGGGGTCGTCGTCGTCACGGTAGGGTGGGTTAGTCGTGGCGTATGGATCTTTCTTCATTGATTTCTTTTTCTTCTTCGCTATCGTGAACACTGGACCACGGACATGACGCGTGTGGACACACTATCACTTCTTCTTCATTCGGTACTGGACGACGTTTTCGCCCACTTTCTTCACATGTCTTGGTTCGAGTCCTCTTTTCGTATCGTCACACGGTCTGAAAAACGTTGAGTGCTGAGAACGAAAGAAGATCACCTCCGACGGAAGGACAGAAAACAGAAACCTCGCGGTACGCTGCCAAAGCTCTGCAGCTTAGGAGTAAATGTATAAACGATGTGCCGAGCGTTTCAGATAAGAGTTGTACGCCGACGATGTCCGCCTTGACGCCCCAAGGACCTGTACATAGCTGGTCACCGGCGGTCATGGTTGGGGCGTAAATACATCCGAGCCTGGGACTGGTTTGTCAACGGACGCATGGGGCTTTACCCAAAGTGAAGCGTTGCCTACTCTCCCCCTGTGGCGCCGGTGGCGGGGTCAAATTTGAGCGTGACTCATCGATGGCGCTTAGATTTCAGACCCGGCGTTCACGGCCTGCGTATACGGGGGTCCTACGGTCAGAGAGAGGGTCCAGCCAAAGACGGCGAAAACAGCTCGATGGCTACGATGCCGCCAAACCGTAGTGAATTGCACCGGGTCGGATGCGTAGACTCGGGCCTGGTTCTTCGACGTACGAGTAAGGAGAGACCGGCGGTGTCCCAAGGATCATCGTACGGGTCGCGCTTTTGGCGACCCTTGACGACCAAGTCCCTCTGGTAGAACCCCTGTCGAGGCGCAAAGGGTGAGAAAGAAAAGATGTGTGAGCGGTTCGAACCGTTTCCAGCGAGCGCTATGGCAACACTGAGTTTCGGTGGTCGGCCGATCCTGGATACCGACAGCCTCCAAGAGACGAACGGTCCGAGACTACGATAACGCCAACCCAGTTATCGGTGCTGCGACAGTCCCCTGGTGCATATGGACCGTCATGGGGTTCGCGCTGTATGACTGGCAGCAAGCGATTTGGTACTCAACACAACCGTTGCCCTGACAGGTTGGACAAGCGGGGGATGCGGGGGGACCCCTGCGTCGAAAGTGATAAAAGTGTCAGAGCTGCCACGAATGTGAAGCTGGTCGAAGCCCCTGGATATGGACTCTTTCCGTGGCACTCGCGTCGGGTACAGCTGACTACTGCATCTCGGCAGCCTCATGGTCATCGAACCGGAGTGTGAGTACTCGCGCCTGTCAAGATCATGTTTGCTCCGCCGAATTCCACTCGACATACTGTTGGACGACAGCGCATGAGATTGGGGTGAACCCTACATGCTTCTCTTTCTTCACGGGCCACCGTCACCCAGGTCGATCATGAGCGCGACCGGAGATCTCTCGATCGATCAGTCCTTTTCAATCGGACACCTTGCCCGCTCATGTTGCACATTCCGGGCATGGGGCTGAAAGCCTGAAAGTCTGGGGCTGTGGGAATAGCCCGCTGTTAGTTGTAGCCTCGGCAGTCCTGCATGAGTCCATCGCAAAGGCTCCGAGGGTTGTTACTTGGCTACTCGAGGTCGTCTCCGATTCCAAGACTGGCGTAGACGAAGGCGCGGTGAGCTTGAATCCGATTTAGCGTCCTCACGACCATCGGACGACGATGCAGGCACTCACAAAATGAACGACTAACAACGAATACGCACGAGGTGAATGTGCCTGGCTATTCGACGGTCGTGTTGTAGGAATTGGAGATGCCGTCAGTATTACTCGCGCGAGTAGCCAGATCGAGCAAGGGCTTGGATGATAACGGGGGCATTGTGGTCAGGTGTTATTGACCGTGTGCTGGTTGTCCGGGTGCCATCTCGCTCAGCTGGTATATTGTCTTCACCCAGCCTGCTCTTAGTAAAATACAACAGAGTGCGGTAAAGTGAGAAAGGAGTGGCCGTTCTGCGGGAGAAAATAAGATTCGAGATGACCAACGATATGGTTGTCCGTGCGTAGATAATTAGTACGCTGAAATTGGAGTCCAATGGGGATTCAACATAGGACGTAAGTTGTCATGACATAGCTATATCTCCAAGCAAGCATAACTCGATGGAAAGGAACGTGGTAGCGGACGGCGATACGATACTGACGAATAGCTACAGAAAACACGGCTTGATAGCATTCCAACGAGCGTTACAATATCTCCACGACCTCCGTCCGGATATCCCTCGCGAGGTTGACGTGATCTTCGAGTCTGGGCACAACGATCTCGTGCTCGGCAGCAACTCGCCTGAGCTCGCCGTTGGGTTGTTGCTGGAGCAACAACACATGGAACGGCATTTGTAGACGAACGGTCAGCCGCAAGGCCCGAGTGTAATCGTCCATTCTGGCAACAGGTACGACGTACGACTTGGACGGCGAAATCGGCGAGGAACTAGAGTCTGACTCCGGGTCAGTGTCGTGGTCGCCATCATCTGCTGTACTGGCCCAAGCGAAACTATCCAGTGGATCTCGCAAGTCACGAATCCAAGGGTGGACAAAGACGAGCCGTCGCGGCTCAGTCGGCGAAATCTTGTCTGAAGTCTGAAAGTCGACCTGGCTGAGACCCGGTACCCGGGCACGGTACCGGTTCTCCTCACTATCTCCAGGACCCTGTAAAGCTAGCCTTTTCACAGCGAAGATGATGCATGGTAGATAGAGTCGCCGGTTGGCGAAGCGCGCTGGTGGTAAACGGGAAAGACGATCATAGACTAGCATGATGTCTGTCTGAGGCAGTGAATTTCTTAACGCTGAAACGCGCACGGCCATTTCCGCTTCGTCAATGGCGGGCGAAGTTCCAGGTGGTCGATTGTAGACTGCGAGGCTGGCAGGAAGGGAGCTATTGTATGACGACGACTTTCCAGTCCAGGCGAGCACTGTTACTTCACCCGAACGGGTTACGATCTCCTCTAGCAGGTGGCCGAGTGCAGCATCGCCTTCTCCATAGCGTGGTATGATGTCGCTTTTGAAGATCCCAATCAGCGAGTATGCCACGTCTTCTTCAACTGTTGCCTTGCGCTTCGAGGCAACTCGTAGTTTCTCTCGCACGCTGAGATCGTCGGGTTTGAAATCCACGATGGTCTCGCGAGCGATCCCAATGGCACCCGCAAGTTCCTGCATGATCTCGGGTGAATCCTTGTGGTTCGACCGGGTGTCATCAAGGTACAGTTTCCAATCGCGGGTATAGAATCGGATCACTCTTGATGCAAGGAGCTCTTGGGCGGTCCATGCTCGCGTCATCCATGTGCTGTCGCTGAGATCGCCAAGGACAGACGGAGACGCTACGCTTGCGAGGTGTATGAATGTGGCTGCAGAGGATGAGTACCACTTGTACATCATCGTGAGCGACTGGTTCAACACTGTGCTGATCGTCTTATCGATGCAACACGTGTCACTCCATGCCCATCGATATCCTTCCGCCCGAACCACCTCGCAGAACTTGCGCAACTTGTCATTGAGTGGCGACGATTCCAGCTCCCAGACCGAGCCGGCCAGACTGACGTCCTGGAATGAAGGTTCCTTCCCCTGCCATACGTGCGACAGCGTCACGTATTCAAAGTATTTCCCCACCACCGCCTGGATGTGATCCTCGTCTGTCACCTCCGTCATCAAGGAAAGTAGTTGTTTGAACTCCGTTTCCGACTTGAATATGTTCATACGCTCTGGCCCGTCGCACAGACGACCATTCCCGACATCAATGAGAATAAGTGGACTTATTTTCAAGATATCGTTGATAAAATTGTTGATTGCCATCTCGGACCGTGCGGGTGAAACGTATTTCTTGCCTCGTTCTGTACGATCAAATCAGGACAGTATATCCACGCTGCTAAGGGGAAACTGACGACGGACGTCTTGATCGAGGGATACTTCGATGAGAGAATGCATGCGGGCGAATGCAGTGATTGCTTCATCGTAGCGCCGCAAAGCATGCAGTGCAGAATGTCTTCGCTCGTATCCCCATGGACTCGATGGGTTTACCTTGGTTGCCTGTGTTAGCTGAAATTCAGAGTCGTCAAGCTTGAGAAAGAGCCAAGCCGTACGTCATCTGCATCTTTCAATGCTTCTTCCCACAGTCCCGACATAGCACGGACATTGCTTCGCTTTACAAGAAGGCCCACAGGGTCGGAAGGGTTCAAGGCCAATGCCGTAGAGTATTGTATGACAGCTCTGCTGAGATCGTTCGCCTTTACCGCGGCATCGCCATCATTCTCGCACGTCATGAGACATCTTTGAACAATGTCTGATGTCATTAACTCAATGTAAGCCGATTTGGAGTGACCATGGGTCAACATACCCGGATCCCAACCTTCACTCGCGTCACCCATCACCATCTCTTCGCTGAGGGTTTCAACTACGGCGGAAAGCGAATTTGCCGCTTCGCCATGTCCCTCGGCATTCATGGCTTTGTATAGTTGTATTTGAATGGCGGCAGCAAGTCTGTCGAAATCCCATCCGAATATCTTTCAAACAGAGTTGGCGTAATTGAAAATGAGTCAAAATGTTGGCTTACGAGCGAGATAGCCTTCAGCTGGGGGGCTTGTTGAAACGGGATGGCTTCTTGTGCACGCTTGAACAGTTCTATCGCACGTTTGTTGTCCCCTCCTTTCATTGACATGTTTCCGAGTAGGAGGAGCATTTGAGCCTGTACGGTACCTTATCAACTTGGTTTGGAGGACAATATCTTATCACGTACGTACCCGAACAGTGATATATTGTGACGGGTCGTCTACTATGTCGATCAAATCGTCTATACGCCCTATGGAATCATCGTGTTTTCCAGATTGAAACAAGATAATCGCCTGAAGAACAAAAACTTAGCAACGGCGGCGATAAGGTACCAGCACATGCCTTGATCAGCAAGAGGAAACTGTTTTCGCTCGGCAGGCAAACGCTGAACACGAGATCAAATATGCGCATGGTAGACTCGTGCTCTCCATTGCGAACGTGGGCGACCGCGTAGGCGATATAACCCGCGACGGACCGCTTCGTCTTGATAGACTAGCAGTTGATAATTAAGTAGAACAACAAAGGGCGATATAGAACCATGCAATACCTGTTTGGCGTCGTCGATGGCCATCTCCCATTGTTTTAAACGGGCCCGTACAAGAGCACGTTGGCCGAGAGCACGTGCATGCTGGAAGGGATCCGAAGAACGCGTGACTTCCACCGTCATGAGTTGTTCGGCGCGAGTTAGGTCACCTTGTATCCATGATTCGAATGTCGTATCGCTGATGTACAACAAGGGCAACTACAAAACTGTGATGGAGAAACGGACGATTAGAAAGAAAAACACACATTGAAAGTTTGAATACTCACGGTGACAGCACAGAGAAAAAGTGGAGAATTAGCTTTGCGAACACTGCCACGCTGATCACTTACGTTGACCGCCATGTATGAGGCCGGAAGATGATCAGAAAGGTTCCGGATGGTGACCTTTCCGTTTTCTTCTCCGGTTGTTATGCAGTTGTCGTTAGGGGAGAGTGCAACAGACCAAACATCGTTTTCGTGCTTAATCGGAGCACCGATTTGCTGCTGCGTCGAGGTATCCCAAAAAGATACTGTCTTGAAAGCGGAGACAACGGCAAACGTTTGATTGCGTGATAGAACAACAGAAGCTGCGCGTCCCTCCCCGGGTACGGACCACGTACTGAGCAAGGAACCCGAATATGTGTCGAAACGTTTCACTTGAGCGTACGAAGCAGCGAAAAGTTGGCGCCCATCAGTCGACCAGGCGAGCGATGTCGATACGCAGTTGGACTGACGGAAGGGGATGTCCAATAGTTGATGGCCATTCTCGCTGTCGTATATGCGGATAGACTTTTCGTCGGGGTAATCTGCCGTAGCAGCGGCAATGCGATCTCCGGTTGGAGAGAATTTCACGGCCATCACCCAACCATCGTGCTCGACTGGCCCGACGAGCCTGTCGCCAGTGGTCATGCTCCAGATGTACAACAGAGCGGGTGTTTCAGCTCCCCCTGTCGTAAATTTGGTCGAATCGGGGGAGATGTCGACCGCGAATACCGTGTCTGTGTGATCTTTGATGTCAAAAACCTTTTCGCAGGTCTGCGCATTCCACACGCTCGCGTTCGGTCTTCCTTTAGTCGGCGCTAAAAGTCTGAGCCCGCACACGATCCACTTTCGATCGGGAGAGAGCGCGATGGAGTAGATTTCTGCCGCTTCAATCCGAATCGGTTCGCCGACCTCGCGTCCGTCGTCCACTCGCCATCGCCGAAGCGCTCCCTCCACACCGCCGCTCACTACTTGCTCTCCATTCTCAGCAAACGCGACTGGGTATATCGTACGATGGGTATCGATCTCAACTGGTCTCGAACCGTCTGGAGGTCAATGGACAGTTATCCCAGGTCCTCTGTGCAACGATTGATACGTACCTTTTTCCTTCGACTGCATGCTGTTTGTAGAGAGACGAGCGGAGTAACGGAGCACAGCTTAATATGACTGTCAAGCCAGGGTCACTCAGGCCACGTGACTCGACGCGTCCAACCCACAGGCAACTCTCAGCTCAAGTTCGCCCTAAACTACAATGGCACCCACGAAGACCCATAATTCGACACGGAGGACGACCCGTACGAAGACGGCGACAACATTAGACGACATTTCTGCGAAAATAGAGCGTAAATTGACATTGCATGACGCGCATTCCTTGAAGAAGCCAAGCGGGTCGGAACCATTGCCGCCTGCAACAGAAGACGAAAGGACTAGTTGCATGCGCACGGTGAACCTTTCACTGCAGGACCTATCTGCAATGACTCAGTCTGGCTGGAAGTATGCCTCCGAAGAAACAAAGAATTTTCGTAACATAAACGCGAACACAAGCAAGGTGGATAACGCGACCAGGGCCGCGAGGAGGGCTCTGAATAGGCTGAGAGAAATTACTCCTGACAATATGGACGTGGAACGCGCAGCCTGCAGTATCACTGGGAAGCTAATCACGCTCGAAATGGTACGTGGTAGACTTCAGAGTGCGGGCAGCGTTGACATCTGATTGCTAGTACGAAGAGGCGACACGGTTTCTTGATGACATGCACCCACCCCTACTGCGTATTGCGGCCACTGGTCAATCTTCCGAAGAAACACCGTCACCCTTGCACCTGCTTGCACTTCCCCGCCCAACCTCACGCGACCCAGCTGTACTCACTTTACTAACTACCTCCATAACGTACGCACTGAACACTCTCTTATCTCTTCTATTGCGGCCTTCTCCTTCCTTCTCAGCCAGCACTCTTGTCACGACACTCCAGCACTCACACTCGTTACTCACCTGGGCTCCAGACATGGAGCGTGACAATATTCCTGAAAAGACAAGGGACGGACTTCTCACCAAAGCATACACTTTTATCAATAAAGTGTGCGCTTCTCTTTCTTCCAGTAACAGGTCTAGCGCAGACCCTCGATCTATATTTCACCTTCGCATATATGGCCTCTCTTGTCTGCTATACACTACATGCGGCACCATCAAGTCCGCTACTTTCTGGGACCAAGTACATAAGGCATGCATATCTTACGTGCGGGCCTTCTCATCGGAGCTTGCCGAAGGAAAGAGGAATTCAGCCCTCGCTGGGTGTGTTTCCGACAGTTTAACTGAGGTAGTGAGGCTTGCGCAGAGTCTCCATGGACGCACGTTTTTAGAAGGCCGATATTTTGTTCAAATGTGCGAAACATGGATGAGTTTCGCTCAAAAGGTGAGTCTTGGCGAACGAAGTGTCCTTTCATCCATCTGCGTTCGAGTTCGCTAACTATGATGGCGGGGGGTCCTTGAACACAGGGTAATATATCTGTCTTGGATCACATATCAGAACTGATGGGGATTTCGTCCCCATCATCGTTTTCTCGGTCAAACCTTGTTACCGGTGATTCCGCTTCAAATCCAGCCCCTCCATCGCCTTCCTGCTCAGCTGAGAGCCTTGTGACTCGATTTGGACGGCTTAAGGTTTCTGAATCTACAGGCCTGAGTGGTGCAGAACGTGCTTTCCCCCGCATTACCAAAGATGCCGTGTTGGTAGCATGCGCACAGTGTCATGGAATTTTTGTCAAAGCGACGGCAAGTCTCGACAATGAAGGTATAAATGCGTGTCGTTTCATCATATGTTCATTTCATAACTACTCTTTTCCAGACCCGGAACTTGCGAGACACGTGAAAGAGGCAACGGACGCGGTCCGTCGCTACTGTCAGCTTCTGTCGAATCTTGATTCTTTTGTGTCTCAGGACTCACTACAGCCTCCAGTGACATCACCCGAGCTAGACTCTCCCTCACGTTCTAAGTTGGATCCAGAGGTACTTCGGGCGCGTGCTCAGCTGGAGCGGGCTCTTGAGCGATTGCGACGTGCTGGGCTCCGAGTTCTGGACGTACTGCAAATGCAGAGCAAAGACTCGCGACAGATTGCAACGTCCTTAATAGAAGTCATTGCGACTACCCTGGAAGGCCACTTGAGACAAGTGAAGTAAAACTTTGCTTTTCGCCTTTGATATCTAAGCCCTCGTTCAGGACAGGGCTTCTGCTCAACAAAAGGGCGAAACGAAGAGCACGCTGACCTCCCTTGTCGACGTGTTCCTCGCCCTTGCGCGCTCCCGCCTCCTTCCTGCCGACGCAGAGAGCTATATGCCAACACTGAACTATCTTCAGCGCGCTGTTGCTGCTCTCAACGTGACTTCCACCGGAATGATAGCCCATGAAGAGGTGGCCACGTTCCTCCGATGTATCTCCGGGACGTTCCATAATCTCGGTGGGATATTGTACGCGGCAAATCAACTTGGCGGAGCGGTTCGATTCCTCAAGGAGGGGTGTGTCCTAGGTAGGCGGGTTCTGGTGATGTACGACAACAGGTGCACAGAAGGACAATCTGAGGGGATTGAGAGAGAGGGGGAAGGGCGACAACAACTTGAGGAGCAACTGTTTCGAAGATATGAGCTCCTCGGCGTCTGTCACTCCAAAATTGGGGACCGAAAGGTTTGATGCAGTTGGCCTTGTCCATGCTTTATTTAATACAATGTTTCCAGCTTGCCTACGAATGTTTTGTTGAAAGCGTCCAAACGTTTCCATACACGCATTATCTTTCCACTTTCTCTTCCTCCGAGCCCTTCGCACCTAGTGCACCTGTTCCTCTCAAGCAACTCTCGTCTATTATCGAGAGGCTTACGTACACGGCAACGTGTGAGCTCTTCCTTCCTCCGGAACGAGTCACGCTGCGCTACGTCTCTCATGGCTCTGCCCATTCTGACATCGACCCCGACCCTGGCCAGGCATCAATGCTCGACCCAATATCGACATATCCCTCGGGAGATCGATCCAAGGCAGAGGTGACAGGTGCCCTCCTGATGCGCCAATTAGTCACCCTAGAAAACATTGGGCACAAGGACGGTGCGCGCGAGGCAAGGGGACGTGTTTTGGAAGATCTGCTTTCAGTGTACGATGCGAGCTGGGCACCAGTACAACGCGCTCGAGTGTTGATCATGGCACTCGGCGGAGTCTGGCGTGATGGGCGGAGTGAGGCAGACGTGTCGGCGCGGTTCGATGTGCACCAGATGGGGCAAGAGGCGCTCGAGTTGCTACGGGGGGTGGGTGTTATGTCTCGCCCGTTGAATCACTTGCGTGCCATTCTTATCGTTCGACAGAAATCTTCTTCAGGGGACATGGCGGGTCTCGTCGGTCAACTGAAATTAAGCGCACACATGTGGTTGGCCATGCATGCGTATCGTCGGTCGCCCGCAGGAGAAGAAATGATGAGTTCCGTCGGGGCACACGTGGAAGCGGCCTGCAACGTCCTCGACGACTGTGTATTCGGGAAAGCTGTCGTAGATGCCAGCCCAAGGAGGAAACCTGCCAGTGTAGGTTCTGGGACCAAGTCTGCGCGATCAGCCAATGGGACCACGAAAAAGGGACGTTTCGGTGCTGAGGTTTCCAAGAGCTCCAAAGCAGTGGTCGGCGCAGCAAAGTCGCAACCTCGCAAAGGTCGGTCTTTATGGATGGTCTGCATTCCCACTGTTAACTTTGCTTGGATAGCTCGTGGAGTGATCGCTTCGAACGCGGGGGAACCTATGCTCTGCATTTCCACCATGAATAAGAGGTCCCCCACTACCTTTGATCTGGAACCAATTCAGGGATTGATCCGTAGGCACACTTCGTTGGACGGTCGACCGTGTACTGATGACGATACTCCAGAAATGAACGTCCATCTGCTTGGATTGCTAGGTCTTGTCATACTCAAAGTCAAATTCCTCGAACTACTCAAACGTGTTTGTGAACGTCAGGGACCCATTGGGATACAAGGTACGCATATTCTCTTGACCACACCCTCCTGAGCTCACTCCGTGACATTAAGCCTACTCTGCAATTTGCGTTGATCTGGCGCATGAATATGTCAAACTCGGTAGATCGAAGCGCGCGAGTACCTTGCTCAACACATGCGCGAACGTGCTAAAGGCGGTCGAAGTGCCTGATGACGTACGCTTGCTGTTTTTACTAGGTCATGCAGAGGTACTTGCACTTGGAGGTAACGCTGTGGCGAGGTATGTGTCTCGTCAACGTTATCGAGGTTGTCCTAATGAGACTGAGCGTAGTGCGAGGTTCTATCGTGAGGCGCAGAATTTGGAGTCCCCCGTGTCTGTGGAGGACAAGACGTTGTCGACTGCGAAGCGTATCCGATCGCGCGTCGAACGATTGGAGCGGGCGGCGTCGGCATGTCGCGTGTTTGCCGCCGTTCAATACTCCAAGGTAACGTGCACGTGTGGTGATGAGTATTCCATGTTGCCCATGAGATTTCGCAGGACAATGTCGTGGGCGCATTGTACAGCACGCTCCAATCATTGAGGCTCTATAACCGTGCCATCGATGCGTTGTCGCGCCTTGCCCCGCCGTCCGGTGCCAACGTCGGACGGAAAATGTCAGAGGAGAGTGCGAACCCCTTCGAGGTCTCGAACGATGCCAATCAGAACCGGGACCGACCCCCGTCGATGGCATCGGGATGTACGCGTCCGAAAGCACCGCCGATGCCGACCGACATGCTATCGTGGCGGCTTCTGTCCCACCTCATCTCGACTCTTTTCTCGCTTATACACGCATACCACGTGCGCGGGTCGCCACGTGAGGCGCTCTATTTCGTACAGCAGGCGCTCGATCTCGCGGAGAGCACGCGTGCGCCAGCCGTCGTCGCACGCGCATGTCTTCTGCGTGGGGAGGTCCTGCTGGGGCTAGGTGCACTGAGCGAGGGGAGCGAGGCGCTCAGGAGAGCGGAGCGTCTCCTGGGAAGTATGTTGGGGATCGACGCAGCCGACACGCAGAGGCTCAGAGGGGACTACGAGGTAGTATGTGAAGAGGACGAGGCTTGCGCAAAGGACCAGGAGCGGCAGGAAGGGGATCCGAGGGAACATTATGAGCGCGCGTGGAAAATCCTTGATGAGTTGGAGCGGAGGATTGTATCATTTGATGGCGGGTGCGTGTCCAATCCTTACCTTGTGTCTAGTTTCGAATCGGATTGGGCTGACGCACTGCTGGTAGGCGACGCAAGTCGAGTCTTGAACTGGTTCCGATGGGCGCGGTAGTACAAGGTGGGCAAGGTATGGTCGTGCCCAGGCTCTTGTCTGCCGTTCTTCGTCGACACAGTGAGTCGCGCGACCGTGTTCCGCATACCTGCTGTTGCTTACGTGAATAGTCTGGTTGCTGAGAAATGACGGCGGCAACATCTTCAAGGACTTGGTCAACCGAATGATGGTGTTGCCACCGTCTGCTGAGATAAAGGTGTGGGTCCACGAACGATATACTAAGCCAACTCATTGACCTGTCCTGGAACAGGGAGAAGAACATGCGATTATGGGCAAGCTGACTCTGCATGGTGTTTATGAGCAGTTTCGCTCTGACATGTTTTTGAGCTCGCTCACCGAATCCAGTGCGTATCATCGTCTTGACTGCGTTCCCCTTGTGTTGACGTTTGGATGCAGCGATTGCGCTCCCTATAGGTATGTCAGGGAATAGGTATCCTTCGCTCGCCCCTGCAACGCAGCATATCTTGGGGGCACTTGTCGACGCCGAAAAATTGTACTGGGCCGATCTTGCTTTGACATCCCGCAGAGGTGGGGCGGCCCATGTGCGCGAAGCGTCGGTATCTCTTGCGATGATTCGCGCACTACAGTCGTCTCTCGGTAAAGGGAGTGCGGACGCGCCTCTTTTGGCAGCCCGTCTGTTGGGTGTGTGCGGTTCATGTGGTCCGATCCACGTCTCTGATTTTGCCGGTGCAGATGCATCGTCAGCAATCACCCTCCAGCGGGAGATGTTAGAAGCTATCCCGCATAAGTTTGCAGATGTCATCGTTGACGACTTACAGTGGCCAGCCATGGAGACCGACGGATCCCCTCCCGCTATCGATTTGCAACGACGCAACTCACCCACTACTTCTTTTTCCTCTGCGCTCGATGGCGGGGACATCGCACGGCGAGCATATTGGTGTGAGCTCGAGAAAAAGTACACCTCATTGGTCCTTTCTCCGTCCTCGTTAGTCGAGAGCACGCCCAAGCTTCCACTTCACTGGACGGTGATCCATATCACGCTGACGTCCGACAAGACGAGTATGTTTATCAGCCGTCTGTGTATGTCTTCTTCGCAGCCCCTGCTGTTTTGTGTTCCTCTCCGAGGAAGACGAGACACAGAAGAGGACGAGTCGCGGCTAATGCTGGAGGAAGCGTTGCACGAGCTGCAGGAGATCGTGCGGTTGAGTGACGAGGGGACCCGCCGGGCTGTGCACGTGAAGAGCGATGATCCTCAAGCGAGAGCGGGTTGGTGGGCCGAACGTAGTGCGCTGGATAACCGATTGCGATCCCTATTGGAGAATATCGAGTTTTGTTGGTTAGGGGCGTTCAAGGTTGGTAAATTCTTTGCACAGTATCGTCCGTATCATGACAAGAATTTTGATTAGACTATTATGAGTCCACCGGTAACGATGTCGAGCGGACTTATCGAGGACTTGAGGATGCGGTTAGAAAAGGTGCTTAAACGGAGTCTTCCCCGGGACAAGAAGAAGATGAAGCTTCGACTCGACGATGCCCTTCTAGCGTGTTTCTCTAACCTGTCATCGAAATGCCGTGACGAAGAGCTCGAGGATCTGGTATACTTTATCCTCGACTTGTATCAACTTCATGGTGTGCCTATCGCCATTTCCGAAGTGGACATGGACCAGGTTACGGTGGATCTCCGAGCGGCGCTTGAGGAGCATGCGGCTGCAAGAAAGAAGGCGAGGGTGATACCTGTGGAGGACAGTCACACGTTTTTGGTGATCGATCGGTGTCTGCAGAGCATACCATGGGAGAGTTTGCCAGTGCTGCGAGGCCAGAACATAAGCCGGGTACCGAGCCTGGAGTTTTTACTCGATAGGATGCGTCTGGGGGCATTGGAGAGAGAGGGATCTGCGGGGGACGACGATGTGGTGATCGATCGGATCCGGGTGGATGCACGCAAGACGTTCTATGTGCTCAATCCTAGCGGCGACCTGAAGGGGACGGAGGGACGGTTTTCATCATGGCTGAAGGAGATGCATGGGGTTGGTTGGCAAGGCATCACGGGGCGTGCGCCTAGCGAGCAGGAACTGCTGAATGCCCTATCGCGAAAAGACCTTGTGATGTACGTACCGGCGACGTTTTCACGCACGCCAGCCACTGACCTGACGTGGCGTGTCTAGCTATTTCGGACATGGTGGGGGCGAGCAGTATGCGCGATCACACAAGATAAGGCATTTGCCGCGTTGCGCAGCGACCATGCTCTGGGGGTGTTCCTCGGGTTCCCTGAGGGAGATGGGTGAGTTTGATAGAGTGGGGACGCCGTATAATTATATGGTGGCAGGATGGTGAGCGTCACAATTGGTTTTGGCTGGCGGCCTGGTGTCGCAAGGGGAACTGATTTGGAATGGTAGTCCGACATTGGTGGCGAACCTGTGGGACGTGACGGACCGGGACATTGACAAATTCACACAGGGGGTGTTTGATCAGCTGAGACTCGGGCGAGAAACTGTCAGACATAGCGGGGGGGGGACTTCGGTGGTGGCTGCTGTTGCGCGATCGCGGGAGGTGTGCAAGCTCAAGTATTTAACCGGGGCAGCGCCTGTGGTCTACGGGATACCGTTTTACTTGTGATGTAGATAACACTGGTGGAATTTTCGTTCGGGGTCATTTCTTAGTGTAATAAATGCTCCACACCAAGTTACTGTGTCCAGTAAGCAAATTGTGAACAAATGATTTATTGCATATGCATATCAGATGGGACACTCCCAGAGAGACATCATGTGTGCAATCTAAACCATGTCATCTTGGATGCCACTATTCAAATAGAAATTGATACATCCCTGCTCTCATTGTGTGTGGCCCTGAAAAGAATCCTAATATCTCCAATGCTTAACATGTTATCCCTTCTTGATCATGCTTGGTCTAATTGTATAATCTATTGTTGAAACCACAGGCTATTATGCTACTATTATATTATATGGAGTGGTTGGTTGATGCTTAAGTGCAATAATGTGTTGGAATAGCAAGCACACATGTAGCCATGAGCATAACCAGTCTGAGCAATTACTGGTGTGTGTGTGTGTTGATGTGCTACATTCCTTGCCTATTACACATTGTATGGACAATCTCATTGCCTCCACTGCATACTGTCATATCCAGGCCTCAAAGCCCAATTCCAGACACTCTAGACATACTCCGGCATAACTCCAGACTTTTTTCCACTTTCCTCTCTTGTTCACTTTGCCCGGACTGACATTAGTAAATTCCTATGACTTCCATTTCACTTGGAGCATGATCCTGAGGCTTTGACTCAGTAGAGCCAACACTTGACACTTCCAGTACTTACTTCACTCTGACTCCGGAGTTAGTCATCTAGCTCTCCCCCCGTATATAAAGCTCTGTAGTTTACTGCCTGTAGACCTCAGTTTGAATATTGACATAGACTATCAACATAGATGACCGAGTCTATCCTCCCCTCGTTCTCCTGTGATCTTTGTTAAGGGCTTGAAGCCCTCTTTTCTCTCTCCGATCCTCAGACCTCCGACCCTTAGACCTCCGGACCTCAGACCTCCAGACCTCAGATCTCTGGACCTCAGACCTCTGGGCCTCAGACCTCTGGACCTCAGACCTCTGGACTTCAGACCTCCAGACCTCAGACCTCTGGACCCCAGACCTCCGACCTCTGACCTTCCGTTCGAAATACCGGGGCATGATTCTAGTGCAAGGGCGCACCACATAAGGTGAAGCCAACGCCTTGCTCACCTCAACTCCGAAGTTCCGGAGTTGCACAGGACTTAGTCAGTTCACTCTTAATAGTATATTCAAACTGCCACTTGCATCGAAATCCCCAATCATGTCGATCTGCATGACATGGTCGCGTGCAAGGGCTATTGAGAACCCTCTTAATGCCTTAAGCAGCAACTGTTGTGCCCCTGACCTCATTGAACAGTTTCTCAGCTTCTCTGCTGGTTGGAGCACTCCTTCTGCATCTCAAGTGCACCCATCTCCACAGTCTCCTATGCCCGGCACACACATAGAAGAGCTCATGGACATCAGCAACCTTGCCAAATCCTCTAGCTTCCTTTTCCTTAGCATCCACAGTCGTGCTGCCAAGACCAAAACTCCAGAAACCAAACCAAAGGCCTCTGCCGAGGCAAAAAAATAGTCCATGATCTCCATGACTCCACACAGATTAGAGGTTGCATTGCCTTTTCCCATGTACCCAAGGAGATCCAACTTAACGCGTCCGCTCTCTCAACTCTGAAATCACTCCTACCCTCCATCTCCCTAGTCTCCCAGAACATCCCCCCTTTTCCTGCATTAATAGACTCCGGCTTCTCCGATTCCTTCATAGATTCAACATTTGTGAAGAAAAACGGACTTTCAGCCTACTCCGTCCCTTCGCTATCCCTCCGTTTGTTCGATGGCACCTCGAATTCCTCTATAACTCAAGCCATTGATCTCTTCGTCCATTTTTTGACCAGTGATATCACTCCGACGACATTTTATATCACTCTGCTAGATGGTTCTTGTTCAATTGTTCTAGGACACAATTGGCTTGCCTGCTATAATCCATTGATTGATTGGGTTATGAGCAATATCTTGTTCTGAGCATCCAAGCGTCCCATGCTAGCAAACCTGAGCTCAACTTCACAGCCTTTGGAATTCATTTCTCTGGCTGACTCTGACCTCGATTCACCGCATACCTATGACTGCAAGGCACCATCTATAGTACTCATTAGTGCTCCTGCCTTTGCACTTGCCTGTCGTCTCAAGGGCTTAGTGCAGTTCACTCTGTCACTCTGCCCTCAGGAGAGCAATCTCTGCTCCATTTCTGCCGACTCTGAACCAGTTGATCTCTCTGGAGTTTCTCCAGAGTATCACGATTTCGCAGATGTATTTAGCAAGGGGAAGACATCCAAGCTTGCCCTGCACTGCGAATTTGACCTGAAGATTGAATTGGAAGAAGGAGCATCTCCACCAATAGGAACTACCTATTCTCTCTCCACATCTGAACTTGAGTTCCTCCAAGTGTTTCTTGACAAACACCTCTCCATGGGATTCATTCGCCCGTCCAACTCCGCTCATGCTGCTCTGGTACTCTTCATCCACAAGAAGGATGGTTCACTCTGCCTCTGTGTAGATTTCCGCGGACTTAACAAGATCATGAAGAAGGATCGCTATCCACTCCCCTGCATCTCTGACCTCCTAGACGCTCCAAGCTGCACTTGGATTTACACCAAGCTCGATCTCTGGCATGCCTACCATCTAGTCCACATTGCCGCTGGAGATGAATGGAAGACATTCTTCCAGACACACTATAGATTGTTCAAATGGCTTGTCATGCCATTTGGTCTTACCAATGCCCCTACGGCTTTCCAGCAGTTCGTCAACTCCATCTTCGCAGATCTCCTCGACATCTCTGTCATTGTCTATTTGGATAATATTCTCATTTTCTCCGAAGACCACATGAAACACAAAGAGCATGTCCGGGAAGTACTCCAGCATCTTCAAAAACATGGACTTTATGCCAAACCCGAAAAATGCGAATTCCACACTGACTCCACCGAGTATCTCAGATATCGACTCTCTCCAACTGGACTTTTCATGTCTCCAGAAAAGGTGAAGGCCATCATTGATTGGCCTAAACCCCGAAAGGTCCGAGATATATAATCTTTCCTTGGATTCGCTAATTTCTACCAGAGATTCATCGCCAACTACTTCAGGCTTGTTGTTCTGCTCACCCACCTCACCCGAAAGGGTACTCCATGGAATTTCGATGACACCTGTCACTCTGCTTTCCAGTGCCTTAAGGACGCTTTCACCTCTGCCCCTATCTTATCCCATTGGATCCCCGACTTCCCTTTGATTGTCGAGACAGACACCTCTGACTATGCCATCGCTGGCATTCTTTCCATCCATTGTCTGGATGATGAAATCTGCCCCGTAGCTTTCTACTCCCATACTCTCTCCGCTCCTGAACTCAACTATGATACCCATGACAAGGAACTGCTTGCCATCCACGAGTCCTTCCAGACTTGGCGACACTATCTTGAAGGCTCTGAAACTCCGATTGATGTAGTCATGGATCACAAGAACTTGGAATACTTTGCAACCACCAAATTTCTGACCTGGCGTCAAGCCCGGTGGTCAGAGTTCCTCTCACAGTTCAATATGGTCATCCACTTCTGCCCTGGACGTCTAGGTGCAAAACCCGACTCCCTCACTAGATGCTGGGACATCTATCCCAAAGAGGGGGATAGAGACTATGTGCTCGTAAACCCCCAGAACTTCCATCCCATATTTACCTGAGAACAGCTCGCATTGTCCCTTAGGGCAATGATTTTAGTGACTCCAGTCCTCTGGGCCAGTATGCTATTCGACATTGAGTCCCTTCATAGAAACATCCTGTCCGTGCTTCCCTCCGATCCTTTAGCATCCACCCACATATCCGACTCTGAATCCTCTGACTCCCGCTGGACCGTAGACTTCAAAGGCTACCTCCATCTAGATAATTGCATCTATGTCCCAGACGCAGATGACCTCCACCTCTGAGTCCTCCGGTACAAACATGACCATCCGCTCTCCAGACACTTTGGACAAAACCAGATCTTAGAGCTCATCCGCCGTGAATACACTTGGCCAGGCATCCAGACCTTCGTCAAAGACTATGTTTCCTCCTGTACAGCCTGTGCATGCGCCGAGGTCCCCAGACATAAGCCCTATGGGCTCCTGAGACAACTTCCCATTCTGGAGAAGCCATGGAATTCGATCTCCATGGACTTCATTGAACAACTCCCTCCATCCTCCGAACATACTGCCATCCTTGTAGTCATGGACAGATTGTCCAAACAGTGCATCTTCATCCTGACTGATGACAAGGTGATATCTCCAGAGTTAACAAAACTATTCCTGCTCCATGTATTCTCCAAGCATGGAGTCCCCTTGCACATCACCTCCGATCAAGGCTTGGAGTTCGTCTCCCACTTCTTCTGCTCACTCAGGAAAGCCTTAGATATCCAACTCCACTTCACCTTCAGATACCACCCGGAGGGTGATGGACAAACAGAGTGAATGAATCAGACCCTGGAATAGTACTTTTGGATTTATTGCAACTACCAGCAGGACAACTGGTCTGAGCTCCTGCCTCTCACAGAGTTCGCCTACAATAATGCTTCGAACGCTACCACCAGTGTCTTCTCATTCTTTGCCAATAAAGGTTATCATCTGAATATCTCCATCCATCCTGAACGTGATCTCACCTTTGCCCGAGCCTGAGAATACTCCGCTGACCTCAACTCCCTCCACAGCCTCCTCCATGAAGAAATAGCCCTAGCAT
>JBBPKC010000046.1:38303-79688 GCA_038089055.1 Tylopilus aff. balloui | reverse complement strand
ACCGTGCGTGAGAACATAGACATTTTATTACCACTTCTGCCATCTCTGCATCATTCATATCTGGCGCATACATGGGATGATTAGACGTGTACTAACGGAGAAGCCCCGATCTCACCCTCGAGGAACACGATGGGCTTTTCTGGGGGCTTTGGCAGCTCCCCAGCAGCACCGATGACGGTGAATGTTTGACCCTGAATCGTGAGCTGGTCAGCGAGGCGCAGGAGAGTACCGCGCGGTGAGGAACGCCCACCGGTTTTGGAGCGACTTTTTTCCAGTCTGTGTTGTCCTGAATGAAGATTTGAGGTGCTCTTCAGAGAGGAGAGAGATAAGAGATACCTTGAGCATCCCCCCCTTGATCATGACCTTCATTCTGCCGGGTGGCACGCCTGTGAGCTGATGTACTGCATCCTTGAATGCTGGTGGTGGTAGATCTGGGTCAAGCTGCACGTCGTAAGTCTTTCCAGCGTGCTTGATGTGTACTTGGATCGGGGCCATGGCAGGGGCTGAGGAAGAATCTACAGCAGTGACGCGTCGCGGATGGGAATGTATTATGTAATGCATGCGTGCAGCGATGTCACGTCTCGAATGACCACGTACTCGTTGACCAGAGACCATGACGATTTAGTAAGTCGTGCTCCATCAACGCATGAGACATGCTCATCTCGCCTACAGCTATAACCTCACGTTTATGCTCCTCGCAGCAGAGGTACGTCGGCTCTCGCCACCGAATTCGCGTGCTCATCTCTCCAGATGGTTACGTTCTGCATCCTCGTGTTCCCGCTGCCATACGCCATTCGCAAGAGACTCTTTCGCTTCCTCTCGGAAAGCCCCATCGTCGCCAAAGTCGCATATGGCCTTAAAATATCCTTCATCTTTGTCGGTGTTCTCTTCGCGGATGCTCTCCAACGCATGTTCCGCGTAAACGCAGAATTTGAATCAGCCCGCGCAGACCACACCGTCCATGATGCCCGCACCGAGTCAACCATCGCCGCGCGCAAGTTCTAGTAAGTTATCGTTGCGTTGTTTTGATGCGGTCCCTCAGACCATATAGCGCCCAGCGCAACATGTATCTCACCGGGTTCTGCTTGTTCCTTTCACTCGTCTTGACGCGTACATTCTCAATCATTTTGGACCTCATTCAGACGCAGGAGGACTATAGCAAACTGAAAAAAGCGGCAAGCATTCCATTCGTTTTCTTTCTGGACCCATTCGATAACGTGGACCCATTAGACGGTGGCCGCCTCCAGGACCAACATCATAGCCGGTGATCAGTCAGAGCTGATCGAGGAACTCAAGAAAAAACTGGCAGCTCGCGAGGCCAATTTAGGTTTGTATGTTCGCCACCCTACCTTTGTCACGCACTCATGGACATTCACAGAAATTGTGAAGAAGCAGGCCGCGCAGAATGCGGAAGAATACGATCGTCTTGCCACAAAGTACAACGAAGCGACCGGTCAGACGTCGAACAAAAAGTCGGATTAATGAATGTCTTGGCAAAGGAAAGCATTCTTGATTTCGTCCACCCTGGGACGTAGCTTGGACTGTGTACCCTGTTTTTCAGTGATCTACATATTATCATTCATGCGAGCGCTAGTTCAAGACCTACCCGTTACAGGTTGAATGTAATGACGGAGTGTATTGTGCTACCACGTTCAAGTTTCGCTTTGCAATATTGGACCTGCTCGAAGTGATGTCCACGCAACTTTTATCGTGCTTTCCCCGGTAAGGATACCCGCACAGACTCTCAGCGCTGCTCCGTTATAACAGGTCACCCAAGGGGAAGATCTAGAGAGAAGAGTGAAGCATGAATGAGGCCCATGAGGCTTACGGTAATATCAGATCATCCGGTCTCTTGCTCGAATGGGGTCAAAGGATGGGTATTAGCCTATGCGGATGGAGTGACTGTCGGGAGCGAATACGGTGGTTCGCTCCGGAGAAGGAGTTGGATGTCGAGGAGAAGGACTGAGGAATCGATCGATTACTAATGGTGTTACTGGGATGGGGACAATCACGAACCATGTGGTCACTACTATGCCTGCACTCGTTTCACGCTATT
The DNA here is from genome assembly GCA_038089055.1 of Tylopilus aff. balloui. Classification (NCBI taxonomy): domain Eukaryota; kingdom Fungi; phylum Basidiomycota; class Agaricomycetes; order Boletales; family Boletaceae; genus Tylopilus; species Tylopilus aff. balloui. Next base: position 77,632 of record JBBPKC010000046.1, on the reverse strand, counting down.
CTGTGTTGGCAGCATTACACAAGCGCTGAAAGCGCAAGGCGATATTACGGATGCATAGACCCATATCAAGAAATAGCAGCGTGTACACGTTACGGAGAACTTGAAGCCGCCGGCACCTTTCCATTGATTCCTACTAGTACCGTTGGGTGGCAGTTTTCTGTCGCAGGAAAATCACTGAGTGGGCAATGACTGGTGTGTACCGACAAAATACATTTTGCATCGGTCCGAGTCGATTGCTGACTGTTGGAGCAGAACGTCGTGAAGCAATTGAATTCAACATTGACGACTCCGTCACGGCAATAGCCTTTTCCGCGAATGGCCAGTATCTCTTGAGCAGTGGTAACGCAGAGGTTCATGTATGGCAAGTGGAAGACGGGAAGCAAGTGGGCATGATGAGCACGGGCGGTGACCCACTGGCAAGTGTCTACTGTCTCGCCGTGTCCAAGAACGGCAGATACATCGCAGCTGGCACTTCCTCGGGCAAGGTATTTGTCTGGGACGCGGAGACACACGAACAGATCGCCGAGTACGGGGAAGATAACCACGTTAACGGCGTCGATTTCTCGCCCGGCTCGTCTCGTCTCGTCTCGGGGTCGGTCAATGGCACTGCCTCCGTCCGAGACATTGAAACGGGCGAACGAGTGCAAACTCTTGACCAGGAGGGGGCTCAGGTTTACGGAGTAAAATACTCGCCGCAAGGAGACCGTATCGCAACTGCTGGTCCTGACTCCGTGCGAGTCTACGACAGCACCAACGGCAACTTACTCCTCCACATCAATGTGACAGTTGCCCCGTGGTTCAACAGAGGTTTCTCTTGGCTTGATGATAATCTTTTTATCATATCCGAGGGGAAAATCATGCAGATCGAGGTTGCAAGAGGGTTATCCGTCTCTGAATGGTCTGTCCCCGATACCAAGGGACAGTCGTGCATAGTACTACCGAAGCATGGGGAATTCATCGCCTACTCTACACTGGACGCTGTGTCGATTTGGGACACAGTGATGCACACTCGGCTCAGTCTGATCCAGCATCCTGAAGAAATACATTCGATTTCAGTCTCACCAGATGACCAGTTTATCGCAATTGGTGGTAGTGGAGGGAAAATTATCATCCAAAGTCTGTCCCACGTCATTGTGAGTGCCGTGACCGTATGAATAAGTCCACTGCCAATCTCATGGATGCGCCACGCTAGGTGTCCACTCACAAGCAAGGACAAGACAAGCGGCCTCTGAGCTCTGACGACGATCCACAAGACTCTACCCCGATGGTATTGCCTCACTAGTGCTTTCATCGTATACGCTGCGCTGAGACTATTCCCTACGTGCTTTAGGAGGAACCCGGTGAATCACGTGCGGTTGAATCCAAGCCAAACAACGAAGACAGCGGAAGCGGTCTCCTTGATGTATTTGTCTGCTCCCCTTCAGGAGTGAGTTCTCATAGTTGCATAGGTCGAGTTGCCATCGAGCACGCCAGCTCCTCTATTCGACTTTGATGAGGTTTGTTATCAGTCAACTCTTCTTGTTCTTGTATCAATACTGTCGCAAGGTTCCATCCCCGGCAGCCTCTACCCATTCCCCCGAATATCAGATACCACCGCCCAGCTCACCCCGTGAAATATCGCAACCGCCGGATGTCCAGCCAGCAGTTGCCCCTCCAGAGACACCTCCAGCGGAACTTGTCGCTACTGTCAGATCATCGCAACACTCTTCAAAGTTTGTAAGGTGGCTTCGGACAAGGATAAAGGTCAATGAAGTTCCGGCGTCCGATAAGCGCGACCGGTCATCCTCAAAGTCACGTCATTCCTGTCCTGAAGATCCCAAATCTCGTTCCGAGCCACCACTGAGAGCGAACAAGGGACCCTCGACATTCGCCGCGGGTAAACATCAGCGGGTGAGCGCTTTTGGTGGGTAAATGAAAGCGCGGATTTAATGTCATCGTAGCGAACGGTCCGAAAAAATACGGATGAACAGATCCCAGTGTGTCTTGTTTCTACAAGGTAGATTCTCGTCATGACAGCCCGTTTGTTATCCAGGAACAGGAGGTGAATCGTGGATCTGAACGTTCTGAGCCCCAAGTCGGGAACGTTCAAGTCATGGTACGGTGCTTTGCTTTGGCCGACACTCTGTGCTTACAGTCGATCAGCGCTATCCAGGGACAGGGAAAGCTCGAGTTTCGTTTGCGTGCGCTCTTACGCTGCCTGACTGGATAGTGTGTTGTAAACCAGGTACTAGGGATCAGGTGGATTGATTTTGATGTATGCTTTTTTCATTTCACCTATTATACTTGTCCCCTGCACCATCGAGACGGTTCTTGCCACTGTGGATGTGGTCTCCCAAAGTGCCTACTCCGGACGGTGTGCCCTTTCGTCCACACCTCATGCCTGCTTCCAAGTCGCGCTGTCGCGTTCTGCCGGGTACTGTCTTTCGAATCACGAAGATGATGGTTCTACAATCCGACTCGGACGTCGATGCGACGATGTGACCACCGTTCGCAGTGGCATTTCACTTGTTGGACTACCCAGTTACACAGAGACACACAAACGGGTCTTTGAGCACAAGAGGGATATCTCTAGCATTGTGAGTGTCGATTTCTCCCCAGACTCGACGTGGTTCGTCTCAAGCGGCGTCAGAGTACAGGACGGCCACCATCTGGCTGCGACGCCCTGGTGCGATGCTTCAGGGAGAGCAGCGAAGTACTCGACGCAGGGGGACAAGAACGATGGCCTCCTTGTCATATCTAATGGCATGAATCGGAGTCAACTATCTCGGAAAATGGCCAGTCCCCGATGCAAATGACTTCTTGTGCATTGTCCTGCAGAAGCACGGCGAACTCAACATGCACTCGACGTCGACGTACCAATGTCGCTTTTGGACACGAACACACCGAGTCCGGTCCCACGCAACATACTCACGGCGTGTATTCAGGTCGCTATCTCTCCAGATAAGCACCTCATCAAGGCAGAGGGGTGGAAGCCGACTTGGAAGAGGCCGAAATATTAGAAACTAAAGCGAGCCCCACCTAAGCTTGTGCTTGTTGCTGCGGACGCACGCGAAACGATTGGTAGGAGTGAAATGGTACTTCTGATGAAACATGACTACACTGACATGGGCACTTCGACGTACAGTACCACGCTTTCTGTAGAGAAGCTCTTGCTCTTTGGCGTACATAGGTTGTCGGTACTATTTAACGTATATGCATGTTGCAGTCGCCAGAGTCGCACGAGGTAGTGGATTCTTGCTGATTCAGGTTTTCCAGATGCCCGAAACTATCTTCTGAGTTGCGTCTCGCCTCCATCTGTGAAATGGCTAGCAACTAATAGCTCATACCCGACGATTCCAGACTGGTTGGGACCAAAACCAGTCTGCTAACCCATTGAGGCACTCCGCCACCTGGTCAGGAAAAGGGACTGGTGTAAACTCCTTTCACCTCTAGATCTTCGAGTTCATGCAAAGAACGGGTGTGGACGGCACCTACTTATAGGTAAGCGGGCCCGACCGTCGACTTGCTGGTCGAGTACGGATGAAGAGATTGGGGGTTGTGGACTCGGACAAAGCGTGGATTTCAAAGATGTCTCTGATAGATCGGTCCATCAAAGTGCAGCGAACAACGGGTGCTAAAAGTAGATGCCACGGATGGGGTTCGAACCGTGCCACGCATTCTATACCCTTGCCTCTCGACAGAGCGCGATGGGATGACTAACCTTCCAAGCGATGACATGTGCACCTGAAGGGTTATGGTGCGTTCGTAGGAGACGACGCTGCGCCATCATTATCACTGGGCACAGACGATGAAGCGGTGTCCAGCGACGGATCTGATGGTGAATTTGACGACGAGTCGTCATCACAGAGACCTGAACCTGAGCCACGGTCCCGCTGGCGAGGCACCCAAGAAAGCGCGGAGGACCAATGGACAGAGAGACGCGTGCACCACGGCTCGTTGCACGACTCAGACAGCCGCTTGGTGCACTCTTGGTCGCGCCTGTGGGTCGACGGGGTCGGATTACAAACGGGTCGCAGCCAATAGTTTGATCACGGTTACATTTCAGCGTAATGTCTCACGGGGTGACATTCTGGACAACGTACAGATGCTCGACGTTTTGTAACACGCGTAGTATCTCAGACATGATCTAACTTCTACTTGGTCGTTTCCTCAACGAACGGAGGGCATATTACCATTCGATGGTACAGTAGGAGGCGGTAATAAAACAACCGACTACTCACCGTCCCTCCTAGCCCCTGTGGACATCGGCCATTGCAAGGCGCGGTTACCGGCACCGTACGTTTAGTTCTTATTTTCCTCTGAACGCCCGGAAATGCCGTCAGATCTCTTACTATCTTCGTAAAGCCGCAAAGTTGATGCCGACGTATGGACTCATAACACCGTTGGGTTCGGCAGCGATGCCCGGATCGCTATGCGTTGCCGTCTGGTTTGTTTGGAGCAATCAATCCGGTTCTTCACGCAAAGACCGGTATTTCTGCTTCACCTAATCTACCTAGATCGGCGAGTCAGACGTAACCCGCGGCCGCATTCGCTCAAACGACCTACTTTGCTACAAAGCATGCGTCCAGGATTTGCACGAGGTTCGAAAAACAATACCGATGGAAAAGCAGAACTGACGATCTCCAACGGCCATTCACCTCATCGTATTGTAGTCGGAATGCTTCCCCGTTCCTCAACGCAGTTACTTTCTCGTTGCGTTGTACCTCTTCCAGGGTTTGATACTGGAGCCATGCAGCTTTGAGCTCCATGTCGGACGATCCGAGACCGTCACTCCCAACCGCAAGTTCCACGAGCTTTGTTTTGGTTCCATCAAGGGAGTCTGAAGGAGACAGCTAATCCCAAGAGGGGTGAGCTGAACAGACCAATCAGCTGGTTGCACGCGGACCAGGGGGTATCTGGTAGACACTGCGCTGCTATCTTTTGACGCGCCTTATAGTCTCCGTAGACCTTCGGCAGGCGACCAGGAAGCGCTGAACTTGAGCGTCGATCTCAGTGACACCACACTTGTGGAGGACGCGTTGCCACTGTTGGATCACTAGCACACTAGTAACAGCACTCCTGTGACCAGAGACGTCCCTCCGAGTCATCATCCAGCGAGCAGAGTATCTTGGTAGATGACACTTAATGGGTTGTCGGCTGTCTCCAAACAGTAAACCCGAACTCGAAATAGCAGGCGCGAAACTACGTTCCACACAATGGAAAATTTCACATCTCCACTGGAAATGCGGTGGAACCACCGGCGGTGGTACACTCGGAGCAGAACGTGCTAAACGTACGTCGTTCAGAGAGAGAAGAAGAGAATGAATATACAGGCGGGTGTCTGGTATATACTGCCTGTCGGACAGATAACGTCTGAGTGCGTCTGGCATCCTACTGCTCCGGTAACATCCGAGGGGCGTTACTTGCCGGTCAGGAGCCTGACAGGAACTAGGGAGCGGCCCTAAGAGTAAGTCCGAGTGCAAGGGAAGGAAGGAACCTAGGCCATCGAGTCCGTCTGCACCACTCGTCGAACGTCCTTCTCTAAAGATCAGGGCTGCACTAAGAGGTGGTACTCTGCACGATGCGAGAGGGACAAATAGAGAAGCAGTACGGGGAGCATTGCGTCTTCGAGCCCGCAAAAGCTCTCGTCGGGGGGGCTTGACCTGTGCGGGGAACTTCCGTCTGTACCAGCCATATGGACTACGCAGAGGCGATAACGACGGACGTCCACATGCGCAACCTAATGAAGGATAGAGTGGAGGCTCGTCACAGCGAATGCCAGCACGTGATTTGCTCCCACGGGCTACTGGCACCATCAGAATTCCTGCACTTTCTGTCTTCCCATGCAGTTCTGGTACAGGAGTCCGACCCGCTACCAGTCCAAGTTGCCATCGCAGGTAATTTGCACGAAGCAACACGGAATGGCGGCCGCGCGACAAATGGATTCTCCCAGGCCGAAGTTTGTTAGCGAAACCCATTACTGGGCCAAAACCATTCTTACAGATTTGCCTCCTTAGCGCTGCAGAAAAAACTATTTCGCTGGTTGCATTTCCAAAGTGGGGTTGTTCAATGCCTCGTTTGACCCACGAGGCATTAATCTACTGCAGACTCCGAGGATCCTTCGCCGTTGAATCGCCGAGCAGTTGAATGACCCATTGCAGGACATATCTGGTAAACTTTACACTGTGCTAATTCCACAATAGAGATACAACTCTCAGGTTTCATCGTCCTGGACTAGTATCAGCGTCTGCGGCCAATAAATTGTTCGGGGCATCCTTGCAATTTAACCCTGCTGAAATGATGCGTCTGAGCATGACCAATCTGGAGCCCTTTCCATGATCAGTACGCTACGAAGCTGCATGGTCGGCCATGAGGCAGCGCTTAATGAATGTCTCTGGAACCGTTCGACTAACCTCTTGCCCCAACCCTTCATCACCCAACTCGAGGTTCTCTCCCCCTTTGCCTTGGCAGCTTGAGCCTCGTCAAAGACCTACTCGGAACGGTACAGCTCTGACTAAAAGCTACTGTCGTTCCCGTCGCTTATTTTCGCCACCCGTATTCCTTACCCTCTAGATGGCGTATGCTGGCGAACTGAGGAATCATCCATTTTTGCGTAACCGAGCACCTCCCCAACAGGACTCTTGGAGAAGCTATTCCCGTTCCAATACAATTACTCTTAGCACCGATGGTAATGACTTGGCTGAGCAAACGATTATCCTCAAGTGGTCTGATCAGTGTTTCATAGAAATAACGACTTCGGCTTCCGAGTATCCGTCTCTCCTAAGAAAGCCTCCCCACGTCAATGTTGTGCTTTTCGGTGAAAGTGGCGTCGGGAAAAGCTCTGTAATAAACCTTATCGCGCAGGAGGAAGTTGCAAGAGTTTCATCAGACGCCGGTGGGTGCACGATGCAATCCACTCGTTATGACATCTCCTTCGACGACATAGACTTTACCATATTCGATACCGTCGCTCTCGAGGAGCCCAAAATGGGAGTCAGGGGCTACTTGAAGGCCATCGAAAAGGCGTACGAGCTCATCGTTAATCTCGGTGCCGCTGGCGGCATCCACCTTTTGCTGTTCTGCATCCGTGTGGGTCAAATAACGGCGACGACGCAGACCAACTATCGATTGTTCCGTGAATATCTCTGTGACCAAAAGGTTCCTATAGCGCTCGTTTTCACAGGCTTAGAGCAAGAAGTGGAAATGGAAGACTGGTGGAGAAGAAATGAAACCTATATAGCACACTGCGGCATGAGGAGCGATGGTCATGCTTGTATTACGGCAATCCGAGGTGACACTCCCGAAGAAGACCTCAAATATACGGAGTCGCAAAGGAAGATCCGCGAACTGTTGAAAACCTGCGCCCTGAAGTGCGACCCGCCCTCGCCGGAAACACTCACTTGGTTCGCGAGGGTTGGGAACTTGATGCGGAGCCTCATCAAAAGGCAGAAGTTCCCAGAAAGGGAGAACATTATGCGGGTAATAGCGCAACAATGCAAATTAGACCCGTATACAACGAGAAGAATCGTAGAAATGATGGAGAGAAACAACATGAAGATGGAGAATTGGAACAGGGATGAGTCCCCCCTGGCAGTGGTAAGATTTCTTCGCCCTCCCATTATCTTTGTCGGACTGACCCCGTACATACAGGAGGAACCTAGCGAACCCACTAGTTCCGACTCCGAGTCGAACGAGTCAGACGAGTCAGACAGCAGAAGCAGTTCTGTTGATCCGATCCCTCCTCTACCCCCCACATTCTGTGCACCAGACATCTACATTGACGACGCTATTCTCGACTTGTGGAGGCAAGATCGGCTCACAAACGTGGAGTCGTTACTAACCACAGCCATTGCGACGTCTCAGAATGCAAACCACCTTTTATTTGCTAGCAGAGCTCTCGTCCGGACACGTTTGCAGGAATGGGATAAGGCTCTCGTAGATGTCGAAAAGGTCTGGGTTCAGTACTTGCAGTGTTGTGCACGCTCGTCCTGACACTAATCTACACCCAGGCCATCAAAAATCACCCGTGCGCCATAGGTTACGTTGCAAAGAGCATAGCGCTCGTTGGGAAGGGTCAAAGACATGATGGTTACCGCACCTGTGACATCGCGTTTGCACCTTTCCACTCCACTTATGTCACCTTTTTCCTTTTGATCAAGGTATGCGTTTCTCTAATTCGCGTGTCCTTCATATCACGACGTTTTGTAGGCAGTTATTGTGTTCATGGCTGGAGAGCATCTCGATGCAATGTCGCGCATAGACGATCTCATCGTCACTGTCCCCCCTAACCCGATATACCATATTGTTCAGGCACGTTCATGACCCGCGAACACATGGCAACATCCCCACTAACACTCTCTGCAGGCATACATGTATCTTCTGTTGGGAAATTCGCGTATGGAGAGCGGCAATTATGAAGGTGCGATCGGGTCGTTCGAGCGTGCAAGAATGCAAATGCGACACGACCCGAGTCGAGCACTTTTGCTGATCTCACTGGTGAGCTTCGCATCAGGCATATTGCGACATCTCGGAATCGCTCAGTGTTTAACAGATTTCGGGATGGAAGTTTGATAATTTCAACACGATTGTCGGACAGAGCCTATGCGAGTCTCTGTATTCGGCGGGTCGCACGGAGGACGCAGTCAAGTGTTTTAGTGACATGACAAGTGAACCGGCAACGGAAACAGAGTTAGGCGAGGAGGATCTAGAATGGGTACGGAGTGAGTGTCTCGCACATCTGGTGAAGTCATCGCTTATGCAACGTATCCCACTAGAGTTCAAGCAGCGTGTCTACAAGAGACTAGAGTATCTCGGAAATACAGCAACAAATGCCCAGCGACACGACGAGGCTATCTCTCACTTTACGACTGCCCTGTCGCTCCACCTTCCCTCCCCACAGGGCATTCTTATCAAGCGAGGCAAAGCATATATGGAAGCTGGCCGCTGGGAACAGGCTCTAGACGATGCACACCAGGTACGTCATTTCGTTTCGTGCAGATGTCTCTTACCAGTGCATAACCAGGTGATCTCCCTCGATCCCTCGTCTCCATGGGGTTACGAGATCAAGCATGCAGCTTTACACGAAACGCGTGACTATAACGGGGCAGTCGATGCGTTCGAGATAATGCTTTCGAAGATGGAGGAGTCGCCCGACCCACTCATTCATCGTAAGTAGTAGGTTTCGCATGATGAGATGTATTGTTCACGTTATCCGATAGAGCGCCGTAACCAATACAAAGCTCCTTCGAGGGTACGAACGAGGATTCACAGAATCGTTGAACGGACTCTACGAGACTCCCCACACATCCTCATAGACACGACCAGCGGCCATCTGTGCAATAGAGCCCAGCGGGTATCCGCATTCGAATCTCTGCCGATCTTCAATGAACTCGTTTCATCGATGACTACTCGCATCGATCGTGCTCGCATCAAGCGTGAAGTCCGACAACATTTCCAATACGTGATGTTGTCACACAAGTGAGAAGAAAACGAACCACTGTTCGAGCAGGTGATACACATCTCTGTCTACGACCTCGACCGATCACCGAGTCACGACAAGCTACAAATGTTCTGCAAGATCGCCCAGGAGGCGGGATTCAATTGGGCATGGAGCGATACTTGTTGCATCGACAGGGGAAAACACGATGTTCACCGGGAAGCGCTGGTGGCAATGTTCAAGTGGTATCGTGGTTCGGCGTTGATGATCGTATTCCTCCGCGGTGTCGGGTCTGCATCACAGCCCGGCGCCCTCGCAGGGAGCATATGGAACACTCGCGGATGGACACTCCAGGAGTATATCGCTGCCAGAGTTATTCACTTCTACACGGAGGATTGGACTCCGTACCTGAATATGCAGTTAACAAACCATAAGGAGTCACCAGAGGTGACCACGGAAATGGAGCAAGCAACTGGACTGTCTGCAGCGCAATTGGCTGCCCTTCGCCCGGGCCCAACGAGCATTCGGGAAAAGCTGCGTCTTGCTTCGACTCGGCGGACAGAGCGGGTGGAAGACGCGGCGTACTCGCTTCTGGGGATCTTCTTAGTCACAGGTATAACCCCAACATATGGAGATGGGGAGGCTGCGCTGGGCCATCTATTGTCGCATGTTCTCACGGGATCTGGAGACGTAGGCATCCTCGCGTGGACCGGAGAATCTGGCAGTTTCAACAGTTGTCTGCCTGCCCGTATCACTGTGTTCAATGGATCCCCAACATCACACCTCCCGTCGCCCATTCCAGACGACGAGATGGACAGAGCTGTTACCGTATCACACACTTCCTCCCTCGACCTCGACGTGGCTCTAAGACTATACAGTTGTCTCAGTGATCTCTCTCCACCTTGGTTTGCTGCGAACCGGATGAAGCTCCCGTGCATTGCTTTTCAACTCCCTCCTCTCTCCTTTCGTCGAACACGCTTGGGTTGGGTTTTTCGCGCAGATACTACCCCTTTTGGGATAGTGGAGTTCAAGACGAGACAGGACCTCTCTCGAATGAAGCCACTATATCTCGTTCACCCTTGGCTGGATTCTCTCCTGGAGCAGGTGCACACGCAGAGTGGTGTGTTCGTAGGAGACGACGTCGCATCGCCAATATCGCCGACCACGGACGATGACTTTGAAGAGATGTCTGACGACGAATCTGACGGCGAATCTGACGGTGAATTTGATGAAGAGTCGTCATAGGACAATCCCGGACCACCGGTGAACAGAGAGATGCGAGCACGACGGCTTGCTGCGCGTCTCAGACAACCGTTTGGTGCCCTCTTGGTCACGCCTGTGGGTCGACGGGGGTCGGATTACAGACGGGTAGCGGCCGACAGCTTGATCAAGGTTGCATTTCAGGACAACGTCTCGCTGGGTGATATTCTGGACAACGTTCGGACACTCGACGTGTTGTGATGAGCCGTCTTGGATGGTCCAATTTTGCATTTACGAATAGAGTCGGTTTATTGAAAGGGATTGTTACCTCGACGTGAGGTCCTCATGCACTATTTGTAGCGCTCTCCCTGGTTGACACCGAAGTTTGCTTCATCTACTTCCGACCTCGCCGATAATGTAGGCAGTCTGGCTGGTGTTCTCGTCATAGGCTTCCTCACAAGTACTGTATATGCGAGTTGTTGTTTGATATAAAAGGTCGTTTTGAAAGGCGATGTCCAAAAACTGAGCATGCGGTTTGAAAGATAGTTCAAGTTTATGGCAGATCACGCATCCTTTCTGGAGGGGCTCTTTGAAGCAGAAAGAATGTATTACCAACACCTGATAGTGCAGTGGGAGGTAGCAATAAAACGACCGACTATAGTAGTTGACGTAGACCAGGTTTGTGGCCCCCTTGCAATTGGTCATCGCAGGGTAAGGCCTTTGGACCCGTTCTCCACTGCACAAGCGCCGAAAACACTACGTGATGGTAGCCCATATCGAGTAAGAGCACTGCAACGTGTTTCTGGCAGGGAGAAACCTAGCTCGCCGACTACCACTGCTACCCTCCTGGATTATGTCCACCATGGCCACTTCGTTGCCAACGACTGGTGCGTTCTGAGAAGGTCGAAAACGTGTTCATGCTGAGCACTGATCCTTGGACAAGAACGCCCCGGCCCAATCGAAATCGACTCCAATGACTGGCTGTATGCAGTTGTGTTTTCAACGACTGGCGAGCATCTCTTTGTCGGTGGTCGTGGTGGGATCCAAGTGTGGCAGGCAAAAAACGGCCAAAGAACGGAGACGATGGGAACGGATGGGATTGTCCTCTGTCTTGCTGTGTCCACGGACGGACGGTGGGTTGCAGGTGGAACGAACCTCGGCAACGTGTTTGTCTGGGACACAGAGACACATATACAAGTCTTTGAGCACAAGGAGGATAACTCTAACATCACCAGTGTCGATTTCTCCCCGGACTCGACACGCTTCGTCTCGGCATCGGAGAACAAGACCGCCACCATCTGGGACACTGTGACCTGGGAACGAGTACGAACGCTTCAGGACGACGCTCCCGTGAGAGCAGTAAAGTACTCATCGCTGGGAGATCAGATTGCAACGGGCACTCGTGATTCCATTCGATTCTATGACAGTAACGATGGCCGTTTGCTGCTGGACATCAAAATGCCTGTCACCCCATGGTACAACACGGGTCTCCTTTGGTCGAACAACAGCCTCTTTGCTGTATCTAATGACAAAATCATACAAATCGAAGTTTCGACAGGGTCAGCTGTCTCAGAATGGCCGATCCCCAGCTCATATAGTTACTCGTGCATTGCCCTGCCGAAGCATGGCGAGTTCATCATGTACTCGACAGGACCTACCGTGACATTCTTGGACACGGAGGCACACACCGAACTCGGTCGCAAGCAACATACTCAAAACGTATTTTCAATTGCCATCTCTCCAGACGACCGCCTTATCGTGGTCGGCGAAGAGTATGGAAAAATCACCATCACCGATTGGTCCCAGATCAATGTTAGCACCGCGTCTGTTGGTAGATCCTCTCCGACTCGAATAAACGCCCATTGACATGCCATGTTAGGCAGCATCTGTGGGCAAGCAAGGACAGGACGAACAGCCCTCGACCTCGGACAACAGTTCACCTGAATCCACTCCGCCGGTAGTACAATGTTATTCCACTTACTCGCATTGAACTAACTCCATTCTACACATACGCTAGGAAGAACCCAACAGATCCGGTGCAAGTAAGTCGGAGCCAAACAACGGAGAGAGCGGAGGCGATGTCCTTGACGTAGGGATTTATTTTCCGTTCCAAACAAGTCTTATCGTCGCATAGGCCGAGTTGCCATCCAGTACCCCCGGTCCCCTATTCGACTATGACGAGGTCGATTATCATTCCATTCATGTATTGACACTGCCGCTAGGCGCCATCCCCTGGAACCTCTATCCATACCCCCGAGGGTGGCGCACCCCTGCCTAGTCCATCCCGTGCCAATGTGCAATGGCCATTGGATGTCCAGCCAGGGGCGTCTTCTCCAGTGCCAGATGTGCCTGCAGGGGAGTGTGTCAACAGTAAAAAGCAATCTCGACGCTCGTCAAAGCTTAAGAAGTGGATAGAGACAAGGATAAAGAAGGGTAACGGGGGCCCAGCATCGGATAAACCCGATCGGCCCTCCGGAAAGTCGCGTCACTCCGATACTCTCGTCCCCAAATCTCGTTCACGGTCACCACCGAGAGTGAACAAAGGACTTTCGACATTCGCAGCGGGCAGACATCAGCGGGTGGGTGTCCTTGGTGGATGAATGTGTGTCACAGGCCTTTTGACGTTGTAGCGAACGGTTAGGAAAAATACAGACGAAGAGCTTCCGGTGTGTTACTTTCCTGAAACAGTGGTCCTTGCTATGGCAGTTCATTTGCTATTCAGGCGCAGCAAAAGCAGGCTCACCTTGGGTCTGGACCTGCAGTCGGGACGGTTCGCGTAACGGTTCGCGCACTTTACTCTGGCCGACGTTTTTGGCTCAGATCTCGAATCAGCAGTACCCAGGAACAGGAAAAGGGTCGATTTCGCTATTCTTGCCTGACTGGATGTTGTGCTGTACTACTGCTGAGACGGACTAATTCAGGTGATTGAGATTATGTGTAGACACCATAAAAAAACATACTGAGATATGGATGTGTGACCTTCAAGGTGTTCGTCTATGCCGTCATGTCTGACATGTGCACCCCGACATACATGTGTACGGTACTGCGTTTTCCGCAGAGTAAGTTCCCCCTCGTTGGTATAGGTTGTCGGTGTAAAACCCATGTGCACGTTGCAGTCGCCAAGACCGCTCAATGTATGACGATTCAGATTTTCCAGACGCCTGGAGCAAGCTTCAGAGCTACACCTCGCCTGCGACCCGTGGAATGCTTAGCTACGAACAGCTGTTATTCGAAGGTCCCAGATTAGTCGGGACGAAGCCAGTCCGCTAGCCCATTGCAGTGCTCCGCCACCCGGTCTGAGAAAGGTGCTGATGTAAATTCGTTTCACCTCTGGGTCATGGAGTTCGTGCAGTCCGACGTGTATGCCACCTAATCACAGTAACCGAGCAACACCGTCAACTCTCTGGTCGAGAATGGGTGAAGAGACGGGGAGTTATGGACTCGGACGAAGCGTCGATTCCTGAGGCGTCTCGGAATGAGGTCGATCCATCAAGGATGCAGGGAGCAACGGGTGCCAAAAAGTAGATGCCATGGATGGCGTTCAGGCCGTGCCACACATTTTATACCTATGGCTCTCGAAGGGATGGGGTGGGACGGCTGGCCTCCCGAGCAATGACAAATGCAGCCGGAGGGCACTCATTGACTTGATGTCGCTGTGAGAAGCAGCGTAGGAGTGAAAGTGATTCGATTCTCAAAGGCGGCGGCGGCGACAAGCCACGATAGGAAAGGGGAAAGAATCAGGTATGCGGCATGGGAACGAGCGGGTCGTCGAGGGCAATTTCCAGGGGATTTAAGCCTGTCAGGCTAGATCATTGAGAAGAAGAGGACCATAAACGGGATGCTCTCTAGGGCACACAGTACCTTGGTTATGTTGAGGCTGAAAAGGCGCGGAGGGTCGGACGAGGGATGGTAAGTTTTAGAGAGATGAGTGGGGCGTTGACAAAATCTGCCTGTGAACCAGGACGTCAAGATGAGGACTTGACGTTGAATGGGAATCAGTACGATCAGACAGCTAGACTTGTCTAGCAGGTGCTTCCAGCCTGACAACGCGTGTAGTATGTGCCGAGGCATGGGTGCGACTTCAGCACAAGCGCCGAAAACAAGACACGATGGGACATTCCAAGACCCTGGCCTATATATACGAAGAAAGAGCAGTGTGTACATAACGAGGAGACGCCCAGCCGTACCTTATCCGTCGACTCCCACCACTACCCTTCTGTCCATCATGGCTACGTCGTCGTCGAGTACCGGTGCATACTGGAGAGGTGCAGGATGTGTTCATTCTGAGCGCTGATTTTGGACAAGTGCGCCGTGACCAGATTGAAATCAACTTCGGCAACTTGCTGTCTGCTGTCGAGTTTTCAGCGAATGGCAAACATATCTTTGTCGGCGGTCGCGGTGGTGTTCAGATATGGCGAGTAGAAGACGGTCGACAAGTGGCAACAATGGCGACAGACGGTATTGTCCGCTGTCTTGCTGTGTCCAAGGATGACAGATATATCGCTGCGGGGACAAACTCGGGCCAGGTGCTTGTCTGGGACGCGAATACGCAAGCACCAGTCTTTGAACAGAAAGAAGACGACCAAGACGTCAACGGGGTCGATTTCTCGCTGGACTCGACCAGACTAGTCTCGGCGTCGCACAACTTTACAGCGTCAGTGTGGGATATTGCCTTATACAAATAACTGCAAATACTCCACCACAAGCACAAGGTGGTAGCCGCCAAATACTCCCCTCTTGGAGATCGCATCGCCACTGGCACTCACCTTTCTGTGCGCATCTGCGACAGCAGTGATGGCTGCTTGCTCGCAAAAATTAGCATAACCATCTTCCCATTCTACAATACTGGTCTGCTCTGGACCAACGGCCACGTTTTTGCTGTATCAGTGGGGAAAATTACACAGATCGAACCGACTTCAGGGTCGCTCGTCTCGAAATGGACTGTCCCCGACACTGCATATCACACGCATTGCCCTCCCAAAGCACGGAGAATACGTCGTATGCTCCGGAGCTCGTTCCGTATCGTTTTGGGACGTGGCGACACATAACCAACTCGGTGTCATCCAACTCAACAATGATATAGGTTCGATCGCATTCTCGCCAGACGACCGCTGTATTGCAATCGGTAGTGATCAAGGGAAGGTCATCATCGAAAGTCTGCCGCACATCGTCGTAAGTACTACTTTCATCGGAATGATTTCGCTGCACGTACACCATGTTAGGAATCTACTCGCGAACAAGCCCAAGGCGGCCAACATTTGACCGTTAGCCACGATGACAATTCAACAGGCCCCATCCCTGTAGGATATCTCCACTCTCTCATCACATCCATCGGACTGACACCCTCCTGCGCGTACTCCAGAAAGAAACTAGCAAGCCGACTAGAGCTGATTCCGAGTTGGACAAATCAAAAAAGGAACATGAGGGAAGCAACCGCGTTGATGTATGTGTTTACTTCGCTCGCTAGTTACACGCGTCGAACTTACTCCCTCCTGTGCGTGCTCCAGGAAAGACCTGAAAAACGCGAAAGTGAAGCTCGCATCTCTGTAAATATTGTGTCTCGTTCCACCTTGCTGGGTCTCATCAGCTCGGTTACTCTGAACATAGGATTCAATCTCGTCGTCTCCTCTACGCCCTACTTTCCATACGCCGGACATCCACATCGACGATGCAGTCCTCAAACTGTGGAAGCAAGATCAGCTCACAAACGTTGAGTTATCAATGACCACAGCAATCATCACGTCTCGGAATGCAAACCACCATCTATTTGCCAGTCGAGCTCTTGTCCGTACACGTTTGCGGGAGTGGGACAAGGCGCTCGTAGACGCCGAAAAGGTCTGGGTTTAGTACTTGCAGCGGTATGGCGTGCACTGTTCATGACACTGGTCTGCATCCAGGCAATCAAAAATCACCCGTGCGCCATTGCATACATTGCGAAGAGCATAGCGCTCGTTGGCAAGGGTCAAAGACAGGATGGTTATCGCACCTGTGACATCGCATTTGCGCCATTCCACTCCACTTATGTCACCTTTTTTCTTCTGATCAAGGTTTGTGCTTCTCCTATTTGGGTGTCCTTCAGATGGCGATGTTTTTTAGGCAGTTATTGTGTTCATGGCTGGAGAGCATCTTGACGCGATATCGCGCATAGACGACCTCATCAACACTGTCCCCCCTAACCCGATATACCATGTAGTTCAGGCATGTTCATGACCTGCTAACACATGGCAACATCCCCACTGACACCCTCAGCAGGCATACATGTATCTTCTGTTGGGAAACTCACTTATGGAGAGCGGTGACTATGGAGGAGCGATCGAATCGTTCGAGCGTGCAAGAAAACAAGTGCGACACGACTCAAGTCGAGCACTTTTGTTAATCTCACTGGTGAGCTTCACGACAGGTATATTGCGTTATTTCGGAATTGCTCAGTCTCTGATAGATATCCGGATGGCAGTTCGATAATCTCGGCACGATGATCCGACAGTGTCTATGCGAATCTCTATATTCGGCAGGTCGCACAGAAGATGCAGTCATATGTTTTCGCGACATGACAAGTGAAGTGGCAACGGAAACCGAGCTGGGTGATGAGCATCTAGAATGGGCACAGGGTGGGGGTCTCGTGCGTCTAATGGGGTGTTTGCTCATGCAATATGTCCCGCTAGAGTTCAAGCAACGTGCCCACAAAAAACTGCTACAGCTCGGGGATGCAGCGGCGAGTGCACAGCAACACGACAAGGTTATTTCCCATTATACGACCGCACTGTCGCTCCAACTCCCCTCCTCATATGATATCCTCATCAAACGAGGCAAAGCATATATGGCAACTGGCCGCTGGGAACAGGCTCTGGATGATGCAAACGAGGTACATCATTCTCGTTCTATGCAGATATCTCTCACTGACGGATCATCAGGTGATTAACCTCGATCCCTTGTCCCCATGGGGCTACGAGATCAAGCACGGAGTTTTACACAAACAAGGTGACTATGACAATGCAATCGATGCGTTTGGAACAATGCTTTCGAATATGGAGCAGTCGGCCGATCCAGACACCCGTCGTGAGTGGTATGATCACCATGACGAAATATTTTATTCATGCCACCTGGCAGAGCGCCGTAGCCGATACAAAGCTCCTTCGAGAATCAGAACGAGGATTCGTAGAATTGTTGAACGGACTCTACGAGACTCCCCACACATCCTCATTGACACGACCACTGGCCATCTGTGCAATAGAGCCCAGCGGGCATCTGCATTCGAATCATTGCCGATCTTCAATGAACTCGTTTCATCGATGACTACTCGCATCGACCGTGCTCGAATCAAGCGTGAAGTCCGACAGTATTTCTAATACGTGATGCTGTCACACAAATGGGAAGAAAACGAACCACTGTTCGAGCAGGTGATACACATCTCTGTCTACGACCTCGACCGATCACCGAGTCACGACAAGCTACAAATGTTCTGCAAGATCGTCCGGGAGACGGGATTCAATTGGGCATGGAGCGATACTTGTTGCATCGACACTGGGAAGCACGATGTCCACCAGGAGTCGTTGGTGGCAATGTTCAAGTGGTATCATGGCTCTGCCTTGACGATCGTATTCCTTCGTGGTGTCCGTTCTGCATCACAACTCGGCGCCCTCGTAGGGAGCATATGGAACACTCGTGGGTGGACGCTCCAGGAATACATTGCTGCCAGAGTTATTCACTTCTACACGGAGGATTGGACCCCGTACCTGGATCTGCAGCTAGCGAACCACAAGGAGTCACCAGAGGTAATTGCAGAGATGGAGCAAGCCACCGGGGTGTCTTCGGAACAGCTGGTTGCCCTTCGGCCGGGCCTGACGAGCATCCGGGAAGAGCTGCGTCTTGCTTCAACGCGGCAGACCCTGCGGGTGGAGGATGCAGCATACTCACTGCTGGGGATTTTCTCGGTTACAGGTATGTCTGCGATATATGGGGAAGGGAATGCTGCGTTGGGACGTCTGTTGTCCCACACTGTCACCATATCTGGAGACGTAGGTGTCCTTGCATGGACCGGAGAGTCTGGTCCTTTCAACAGTTGCCTGCCTGCTCGTATCATTGTGTACAATGGGTCCCCAACATCGCACCTCCCTTCACCCATTCCAGACGACGAAATGGAGAGAATTGTCAGCATGTCGTACGCTTCCTCCTTCGACCTCAACGTGGCTCTGAGACTATACAATTGTCTGAAAGAGCTTCCCCCGCCTTGGTTTGCCGCGAGTCGGATGAAGCTTCCATGCATTGCCTTTCAACTCCCTCCCCTTTCCTCTCGTCGAACGCGCCTGGGTTGGGTTTTTCGCGCAGATACTGTCCCTTTTAGGATGGTAGAGATCAGGACGAGACAGGATCTCTCTCGAACGAAGATATTGTACCTCGTTCACCCTTGGCTGGATTCCCTCCTAGAGCAGGTACATTCGCAAAGTGGTGCGTTCGCGTCGTGCCGCCATTATCACCGAGCACAGACGATGAAGAGATGTCTGACGACAAATTTGACGGCGAATCTGATGGTGAATTTGACGACGAGTCATCATCAGACGATCCTGATCCTAATCCACGGTCACATCCCCCTCCCTTGCACGCGACACAAGTGAACAGAGAGACGCGAGCACGGCGGCTCGTTGCGCGGCTCAGACAGCCGTTTGGTGCACTCTTGGTCGCGCCCGTGGGTCGACGCGGATCGGATTACAGACGGGTCGCGACTGATAGTTTGATCAAGGTGGCATTTCAGGATACCGTCTCACTGGGCGACATTCTGGACAACGTACGGACGCTCGACATTTTGTAACAAGCGTAGTATTAGACACGATTCAACTTCTACTGTATTGAATCGTTTCCTTCCCCTAAGATGGAGAAGGTATACGTCTCACTGGGCGACATTCTGGACAACGTACGGACGCTCGACATTTTGTAACAAGCGTAGTATTAGACACGATTCAACTTCTACTGTATTGAATCGTTTCCTTCCCCTAAGATGGAGAAGGTATATTTGTCCGATGGTACAGTAGGAGGCAGGGATAAAACAACCGACTACCGACGCGACGAAGACGAGACTCGCGGTCTTTAGCCCTGTGGACACCGGTCATCGCAGGGTGCGCCTCCCAGTAGTGCGTTCAGTTCTTATTTTCCTTCGAACGGCTGGAGTTCCCTTCTGAATAAAACGGCGCTGAGAGAAAGGGACGCCCTCACCCACATCGGTCACTTTGCGCGCAACCAAGAATTTAAAAGTAAAACACAACCCAAGGGTGCAACGACGAGATTGAAAGTGCGTGCGTCTCTGCTACCGCAGCTGATGGCCGATCGTAGTTGATAATCCCAGACCTCTGGGACCACACCAGTCCGCTGGCCTGGCGCTCCGCAGCCAGGTCTGAGAGAGGTACTGGCATAAACCCTGTTCACCTCAGGATCTTCGAGTCCACGTGGATGTCGAGTGTGGATTACACCAAGTTGCAGTGACTGAGCATGATTGACAATAATAACTGTTTGAAACTTAGGGGTTAAAAAAAAATTTGATGTCATTTTTATTGTGGTAGAACCATGAAAATGTCATAATCCCCGGTTGTGATTCTGGACGACGTACGGACGCTCGATGTTTTGTAAGACACGTAATAACTCAACTTCTATTGAATCGTTTTCTTCACATGACACAGATGAGGGTATATTCCCGATGGTATGGAAGGCAGAGATAGAACAACCGTCTACCGATGCGATGAAGACAAGACTCGCGGTCCCTTCTTTGCCCCCTGTAGACCCCGGTCATCGCAGAGTGCGGCTCCCAGTACTGTGCGTTTTCCTATTCCTCTATGAATACCTGGAAATGCTGTAGTTCCCTCATAAAGAAAACGAGACCGAGGGAAAGAGACGTTCTTACCCACATTGGTCACTTTGCACGCAGCCAAGCATTAAAAAATAAAACGCAACCCACGGACGCAACGACGACATTGAAAACACGTGCGCCCCTGTTACTGCAGTCCGACAGTCAGTGTCGAGTCAAAAATTCGGACAAGCGGGACGCACGATTGCGACGGACTGCGTGCAGGGGCTGTACGACGTCTGGACGGGAATATAATTCAGATGACTATGTTCATGGAGCCACTTGAAAGCTGACGCCGACGTACGGACTCAAAGCATCATTAGGTTCGACGGCGAAGTTTGGGTTGCTGTGCGTTGTCGTCTGGTTCGTTTGGAGCAACTGACCCAGTTCTTCACGCAAAGACTGGTATTTCTGCTTTGCTGAATCTACCTAGATCGGCATGTCAGACGTGGCGCGATGGTCGCATTCGTTCGAGCAACATACTCTGCTACAAAGTACACATCCTGTATCAGCACGAAAGTTACCGATGGAAATGTAGAACTGACGATCTCCAACGGCCCCTCATCTCATCGCAGTGCAGTCTGAATGCCTCCTCGTTTCTCAGCGCGGTTTCTTTCTCGTTGCGTCGTACCTGCTCTAGGGTTTCATACTGGAGTCGCGCAGCTTCGAGCTCCATGGTCATACGATCCCGGATATCGTCCCTCGCCGCCATGAGTTCCGTGACCTTTTTCCGTGATTCCGTCAAGGCGATCAGAAGGCGGCAACTAATCCCGAGGGGAGTGAGCTGAACAGACCACTCAGCTGGTTTGCAAAAGATCGCTAGCGATCACGCACCGTGCTGCCGCGTGAGTTTTCATGCGCTTGACACTGGTCGATCGCTCTCCTCACACCTTCGGCGGTAGCACGACCGTCTGCTATCTTTGCCATGTCCTCCAGGAGCCGCTGGACTTGAGTGTCGACATGAGGTGGCAGCGTCGTCGAACTCGAAGTGGACCCGCTGTCCACGTGGAGTTGGTGGATGTCCCATCGGGAGAAATGGCGGCGACAAATAGGACACTGGTGCATCCTGTTGAGGCAGCTAAGACAGACATTCCTCAGCCGAGCTTTTCTTCGCAGTGACCGTGGAGGAGTCTTTCGCTAGGACACTTACGGTCTGCAAAAGATGTGACCACAAGGGATGGTATGTGGCATACCTGCCACACCCATATAGTTCTCCGCACAGATGTCGCACGTCGAGTTGGGACTAACTATGAGCATGATTTGGAGAGAGTGTAGTAGGGAGACGACAAGTGGGTGCTACAGCCTGGCGTAGGACGCATGTTGAGCTGAAATATAGAGGGAACCACGAGGCATGTTATTTGTTTAGCAAAGGCTAGACATTTTGTACCCGACTTGGCTTAGCCGAGCCAAGCCGCACCAGAACCGGCGATGCTACTAAACACACGCACCCACTCGCATTCGACCTCTCCCATCGTGCCGGTCCCACCTACTCTCTCCCCGCACCCGTCGTACCCCACTTCCTCCAGCAGGTTACCCATGCCGACGGATCTACGTTCACGCACTCGACGCCCTCGCCACGGTCAAAGATCATCCTGACGCGCGACGCGACCAACGACCCACTCTGGAACGCGTGTGTGGCGCATCCTCTGAGAACACGCAGGATGAGGAGGAAAGGACTGGTCGTATGACACGCTTCAAGAAGCGATTTGGTGAAGAAATTGGAGCGGATCGACGGCCCGGGTTGCTTGCGGGTCGGTGATGGCCAAGGTGAGACTGGCAGAGGCACGAAGAAGAAGTGACCAAAGTTCGTTCTGTACGCGCGCGTTTTCTCACGATAGCAAGTGAAATCTTGGTCCTGCTTGCAGCCCGTCGTCGTGCTGGCAACCTGCTCGACATGCCGGAATCCCTTGGTGAGCGCTAGAGACCTTGCGGAATGCTCAGCCCCAACTTGTTCTCGTTCTGCCCTGGCTCTGTCTCACTCGGCCTTGGACCGACACGTGGTGCGCATTTGTCCCTCGTACGGGGAAAGAACATATTTTTCTAGCGTATTCCCATCGGCTTATAATCCTCTGCGCGCCTTCGAGTGGTCCCCAGTGCAGCACGAAGCTCGAACAGATTCTAACAGACTCTGTCCGCGAAATACCGAAGAGGTGAGTTGGTACCACTATCGTGCTCCCAGCTCCGATGACTAAACTGCTCTACCATTTCGTATGGCGATAGATGGATTTCCATGAGCTGTTGCACGTCAGAGTCTCGACGGTGCAAAGGCAGCATTGCCTTGGGATACCCAAGCCGGAGCCCAGAATGCAGGACTGACCGTGATGACCTGAAGGCGCAAAAAAAGAGGATCAAGCTCATCCAGCTGCGATCCTGTGCGTCTGGGCATAGAAGGGGTCATATGACCCAGCAGCGGAGAGCATGCATACACAGGGATCATGCACCAACAAGCAATGAGACGAGTGGACCTGGCAATATTTGACTGTGAAATCCATGTGGGTACTGCCAATTCCAAGCTGGAGTCGACTGGAAGAAAAGACATACAGCTTCGGGATGATAGCGTCCACCTTTACATGTCTGTCCACTTCTTTTTCTGAACGAGGGTCCGACGAGCCGTTCCCGATGTAGGTAGCAAAGAGATTAGGACGGTCCACCCAGAGAAGACGCAATGCGATCAATATTGCCCGTATACTCCACGCACGTCTGCCAAATCTCGCCCACGCGCAAGTGTATATCTACCCTCGGGTTCTTCGAACCATCCACCCACGCGACCCGTGGTGCGCGGCAGGAGATAAGCGGGCGCACGGATACGGAGCAGAGGCGGGACCACGAACTGTACCGGCAGCGAACACGAACAGACAACAATGGATGCCGTCAGGGTGGATATACTGTACAGCAACCTAGGGTTGAGCGGCTCCATTGGATCATGGGAAGATTTCAGGCGCGCAAAAAAACAGGGCGTAGGTCAGATTTAGGTGCGACAAAAGGTAACGGAGATTGGAGGTAGTCTGGTGACCAGACCTTCTAGGAGGTGCCACCGGATGAAGCAAGCCGTCGTTAGCCGATGGTAGCTAATGCTGGTTAGGACGAAACCAGTCCACTAGCCCACTGCGGTGTTCCGACCTCCGGTCCGAGAAAGACATCAGCATAAGACCCTTTTACCTCTAGATCTTCGAGTTCATGCAGAGGTTGGGCGCTAGTGACTCGGATGTCTTCTGTCGAGACGCTGTGTCCGAGAATGGCGAATACTAATCGCAGCAGGCACTGGCTTGGGCAAGGTGCATGTCCGGGATACGGAGACACGCGAACAGATCACCGAGTACAAGGAAGGCAACCAGGTTACATAACTGGATCGATTTCTCGCCCAGCTCGTCTCGTCTCGGAGTCGGTCAATTGGCACAGCCTCCAGGACATTGAAACGGGCGAACAAGTGCAAACTCTCGACCAGGAGACCCCGGTCTACAGAGTAAAATAACCGCCGCAGCGAAACCAGATCGCAACAGCAGCGCCGGAGTCTGTGCGAGTTCACGACAGCAACAACGGCAGCTCGCTCCTCCATACCAATGTGGCAGTCGAACCGTGGTTCAACAGAGGTTTCTCTTGGTTCAATGACACTCTTTTGTCCTATCTGAGGGGGAAATCATGCAGATCGAGGCTGTAATAGGGTCATCCGTCTCGGAGTGGCCGTCCCTTGATACTAAAGTTGTTCTTGCCTGATTGAATGTTGTGTTGTAAAGCCACTACTGCTGCGATGGATTGGTTCTAGTGATTCCGATTATTTACGGAGACTGAGGGGGGTATGCGTAATCTTTGAGGATTGTGTCTGTCATGCACACCCCAACGCACACGTGTGTGGTACAACGTTTTCCGCAGAGGAAGGTGTTGTTCGTTGGTACAGGTTGTCAGTATTGAACCTGTGTGCGGTCACCGCGGCCATTCGATGTTGCGTTCTTGACTATCCAAATTTGGCTGGCGGTAGGTGGTAGCCAGTGGTAGCCGATGGTCCCTGTTCATGCAGAGGTCAGCCGTGGATGCCACCTAGTCGCAGTGAGTGGGCACGATTGTCGTCCCACCAGTCGGGAATGAATGAAGAGACGGGGAGCTGTGGGACCCGACGAAGCACGGGTTTCGGAGGCGTCTCGGAAACTAGTCGATCCATCAGGGAATGACAGGTGCTAAAAAGTAGAATCGGTAACTGGCTAGGTGCTGTCGAGTTTTCGGTGAATGGCAAACATATCCTTGTCGGCGGTCGTGGTGGCGTTCAGATATGGCGAGTTGAAGACGGTCAACGAATGGCAACGATAATGACAGACGATGTTGTCGTCTGTCTTGCTGTGTCCAAGGAAGGCCGATATATCGCGGCGGGAACAAACGAGGGTCGCGTACTTGTCTGGGATGCAAAGACGCACGAACGAGTCTTTGAACAGAAGGAAGACGACCAAGAGGTCAACGGCATGGATTTCTCGCCCGACTCGACCAGACTCATTTCAGCGTCGGATAACAACACAGCCTCGGTCTGGGACGTTCTGTCCGGCAAACAGGCACGAACGCTCCAACACGAACACGCTGTATACGCAGCAAAATATTCACTACGAGGAGATCGCGCTGTAACAGGCACTCGTCACTCCATTCGAATCTATGACAGCAATGATAGTCGCTTGTGGCTGGACGTCAAAATGGCTGTCCTCCCGTGGTACAACACGGGTGTCGTCTGGTCCCACGACCACCTTCTTGTTATCTCTAGGGGGAAAATTACAGAAACCGAAGCATCCACAGGTTCAACTGTCTCAGAATGGCCGGTCTCTGATGTGTATAGCCGCTCGTGCATTGCCCTGCCGAAGCACGGCGAATTCGTCGTGTACTCGACGAAAGATACCATATCGTTTTTGGACACGGCAGCACACACAGAACTTGGTCGCATGCAACATACTCAAGACGTATATTCAGTCGCTATCTCCCCAGACGACAGCCTTATCGTAGTCGGTGGAGAGTCTGGGGAAATCACCGTTGAAAGTCTACCTCGCTTCAGAGTATGTACCATTCTTGTTTGGCTTTTTTTTGCCAAACCTCAAGGCCATATCGACGCACCGCCGACTTAGCCACCCATTCACGAGCATGGTCAACAAGATGAGCAGCCTTCGTCCTCGGCTGGCCGCGATGATAATCCATCTGATCCCACTACAGTACAGCTTCACTACTCTCTCGTAGTGGCATCGGACTAATTCTTTTTTTGCGTATGCTCCAGGAAGAACTCGCGCAATCAGCTAGAGTCGAGTCTGGGTCGAACAAGGAAGGCGGCGGAGGCGACCCCCTCGAGGTATGTATTCATCTCCCCTTAGGAGCCAATGCTTACTGTAGCAAAGGTCGAGTTGCCATCGAGTACGCCGGCTCCCCTGTTCGACTATGATGAGGTTCGCTATCACCTCCCTCACCTGCTTTGGTATTGACACTGCTGGAAGGCTCCATCTCCGGCAGTGTCTATTCGTGATCCCGAGGCCGACACGCCCTCACTTGGACCATCTAGTTATGTACCACAGGTTTCGAATGTCCCACCAGTGGTCCCCCCTCTGGAAGCACCTCCAGGAGGACCTGCCAGGAATGCAGAGCCGTATCAACGCCGGTCAAAGTTTAAAGGTTGGCTGCTGACGAGAATAAAGAAAAATAACGAAAATCCAGCCTTAGACGATCCAGATCGATCCTCCAGAAAGTTCCATGGCTCCAACCCTGCCGTTTCCGTATCTCGTTCCCATCCACCACCGAGAGTAAATAAGGGGTATTCAACATTCGGCGCAGGTAGACATCAGCGGGTGAGTGCTCCTGGTCGATAAATAGATGTCCTAGGTCTAATATGATGGCAGCGGACGGTCCGGAAAAATACAGATGAAGAGCTCCCGGTGTGTCTTTTTCCTGAAACGGTGGCCCGTTGTACCGGTTCATTTGCTATTCAGGCGCAGCAAGTGCACGTTAACGATAGGCCAGCGCCCCCTGTTGGAACCGTCCGTGTATCTGTACGCATAATTTTTGCTCTGGTCGACATTGGCTCAGGTCTCGAACAGCAATATCCGGGAACAGGAAGAGCATCCATTTCATTGTTCTTACCCGACTGGATGTTGTGCTGGAAAGGTACTGCGACTGAGCTGGATTGATTTAGGTCCGTGAGCTACTCATCGGCGCAGTGGAGTGTACGCTATCTCCTGGAGAACCTTGAGATCTTGAGACACTCCGTGCCCCACGAGGTGCTTGTCCGTACCGTCATCTATGTTTAATGCCGTGAACTGCTTCCTGGCGATTTTGCTGTCGAGACGGCATCTAACTGTTGGATGATTGCTCCCTGGTCTTGTTATACCGTCGACCCAAGGACGTTACGGCTGGGCGTCCACTTCCCACGGCTATCAACTAAGTCTGTCACATAACAAGTTGCGCAGACCCTTACTCCTTATAATCGATCCCAACCTTTTTCTGGGTGGTCGACCATGACAGTGACCTTAGCCGTAGACTGTCGCGTAACCACAAAACCTTACTCACAATGACTACACCTAGTACGGTGACTGAAACGAGCTCCTCGATGGTTTACTTTTCTAGTCGACAGGAGTACCATGATATTCAAGTTGTAAGAACAGGTGGCGAAGAACAGATGAACCACCCTGACCGGATACATTCTCTTTGTCCTGCTAAACGGGCTGAGCCAGAGCCTGCAGAGAGCCTCGGAGTAACGCCTGTGATAGTGATAACGCAGGGTCGTTAACACCGCCAGAACAGATTGCACGGCGCAGGCACTAGATCGAATGACGGCAAAGACCAAATAAGACCGTGCACCGAAACTCTTCAATCTGCTTGTGAGGGGAGTAAACATAGAGGTGGGATGAGTTGCTGAAAAGATAGACATGCACGCTCTGGAGAAATGTCCCCGGATGACCCATGCGAAATGTAGGGTTGGCCCTGTCGACTGCAGGAACGATGTTAAAGACGAGCTTGACATACATCTAACTCAGGCCAAGCTCGACAGCGAGAGGTGGTTGAGTGGGAACAAGATGGTGATGATGAGGTCGAGAGCCCCCAACACAAAGTTGGAACGATTTTTGGCAGGAAGAAAATGTATAAGCGCCGAAAACACGGGGCATGGCGTATGTCCTAGCCTAAATGAAGAAACCCGCACCTCGTGCTTTTGGCTCCCTCCATATTGCCACGTCGTCAACGCCAATGACAGGTGCACAACCACAAGCCTGTGAGGTGGCGCATGTTGGTGCTGATCGTTTGACCAGACCGCCATCATGCAACCGAAATCAATGTCGGTGAACGGACAGACACACTGATTTTCTCGGTAAACGGCGAGTATCTCCTGAGCGGTAATCCCGAAGGAGTACAAGTATGGCGAGTACAAGATGGGAACCGGATAGCAACGATGGAAACAAGTGGTGTCGTTCTGTCGCTCGCCGTGTCCAGGGATGGCAGATGGGTTGCGGCAGGAACGGGACTTGGCCAAACGTTCATCTGGAGTGCGGAGACGCACGAACAAGTTTTCGAACACAAGGGAGATAGTCGCAGCGTCAATGGTGTCGATTTTTCCCCCGACTCGTCCCGGCTTGTCGTGGCATCAGACAACTACTTGGCCGCCGTCTGGGACATGGAAACCAGAAAGCAAATTCAAGCGCTCAGCCATTCACAGGGGGTTTACGCAGCCAAATACTCGCCAAGTGGTGATCGCATTGCAACGGCAACGAACCACTCCGTGCAAGTCTACGACGGAAGTGATGGTCACTTGCTTGCGGGCACTGATACGCTAAGAGTCGCTTCATGGTACAACCCTGGCCTCCTCTGGTCGAACAATCGCCAGCTCCTTGTCATATCCGAAAGAAAAGTTCTAGAAATCGAAGCGTCCACAGCATCAGTAGTCTCGGAATGGCCAGTCCCAGATACGGAAGGAACTTCGTGTATTGCCCTCCCGAAGCATGGAAAATCCATCATATACTCCACAGGGCATACTGTATCGTCGTGGGACGCCATCACGCATACCCAGCTCGGCTTCGTCGAACACGCTCAAAGTGTATGGTCAATCGCAGTCTCACCAGACGACCAGTTAATCGCAATCGGTGGCACTGAAGGGAAAGTTGTCATTGAGAGTCTATCTCGCATCGACGTGGGTACAATGCATCTTTGACCACAACCCTTCTGAACGGTTCTGTTGTGTCAGGAGTCTTCCAGAAAACAAGTGCAAGAAAAGGATCCAACCACTGCGCCTAGCCACAACAATAATCCAACCAATCAAATTCCAGTAGGATTTTGTCGCTTTCCCTTATCCAATTCGGGCTAACTCCACTCTGTGTGTCCTCCAGGAAGAAAGTAATCTGGTAGAGTCGAACAATGAAGATGGCGGAAGTGATTTCCTCAACGTATGCATTTATTTTCCTTCAGAGTGAGCTCTTATGTTCGCACAGGGCGAGTTACCATCAACTAGCACTCCGGCTCCGATATTCAACTATGACGAAGTTAGTTATCCCTGCCCGCTCTTCTTGCTTATGTACTAACGCTGCCACAAGCCACCATCCCCGGTAATGTCCACCCATTTTCCAGAGGGTGAGGTACCCTTGCCCAGTTCATCTCGTGATATACCACCATCACTGGACGCTCCGCTGGTGCCCTCCCTTCCAGAAGCACTTCTGGTGGAATCTGTCATTACTGCCGAGCCATCCAAGCGCTCATCGAGATTTAAAAAGTGGCTTCAGACGAGGGCAAAGAAGAGTAAAGAAGACCCAGTATTGGTGAAGCTCAGTCGTCCCTCCAGAAAGTCGCATCACTCCGGTCCCGCAGATCGCTCTCAGCCACCACCGAGAGTGAACAAGGGTGATTCGACGTTCGCTGCGACTAAACATCAACGGGTGGGTTCTCTTGACCGGTAAATAGGCATGCGAGTCTCATGTCGTCGTAGAGAACTGTCCGGAAAAATACGGACGAAGAGCCTACGGTTTGTCTTTTTCCCGAAAAGGTGATTCCTGTCATGACAGCTCACCTTCTATTCAGACGCAGCAAGTGAATGCTGTGAACCGTGGACCTCAACCTCCAGCAGGGAGTATCCAGTTGACTGTACGCGCATTTGGCTTTAGCTGATACTTTGTGCTGACAGTCGATTAGCGATATCCAGGAACAGGGAAAGCTGGAATTTCACTCGCGTTCACGTTTCCTGATTGGATATTGTGTTGTAGTTCTAGTGCTGTAAACAGGATGGACTGATTTGATGTGCATACACGTGTAGTGGGTCGAAGACGATGGTTCCCTGTGATGATTATTGCTTCGTTGGATCACCCAATGCTGTCCAGACGCTTGTGGGCACGACCACTGGCAAAAATCTGTCGTTGAATATAGAGGGAACACACAACGCAGAATGACACGACGCCGCGTGTGCAGGGGTACAGTCGATCGATCGTATGTCACATACACGGATACATCCGAGGACGACACATTGGCAGTAGTGTCCCATGTCAAGTCACAGCGAGGACACAAGAAAAAAAGGGGGAAAGCTTTCACTGGGTCTGAACGATCGTTGCGTCTCTACAGACTGGGATCTAACTCTAAACATCTCTGCCACGCCTTCTGTGTATTGGATATCGAGGGTCATCCTAGGGTGCAAAATCAGGTGCTAGACAAATAGTTAGGTCAGCTACTCGGAGGCAATTTCATTGAACGGTCAACCATTCGAAGACTTGCATGAGTAAACAGGGAAACCAAGTGACGACCGACGCGTCCTCCCTGTCTCGAAGGTAAACGATGACACGTAGCTTCCGGGGTATCAGCTGGCGAGACGAAACCACTATCGGTCTGACTATCATCATCTTGGATTTCACGTGACGTGGCGTCCAGCCCGCCTCCACCGTTAAGGCAAGTATATCAACAGTTGCCGTAGACATCTCCAGAGGAGACGGTTCGTGCTGAAGATGAGTCTCCAACTGTTGTGTTGTTATCCCATCGAGTGTCCATCGAGAATCTTGTGAGTCTGACTTCGTTGGAGCTTAAAGCCAAACTGTCTGATGGTATGGAGAGAAGATCGAATAAAAAATCAACGAAGCATGGTGAGGGAACAGAGGCGTTGTGACGATCTAGAGCAAAAGCGATGAAATGAACCGACTAGGCGTCGGCGTCAGCACCTTGCTCCCCAATGGGCGTAGGGATGGGTATGTAGGCTACGCTGACACAAAAGTGTATGTGGTAGACTGGAGGAATGGGATCATGAACGTGAATGAACATGGTGGTTCATTTTGCGAAAAGGAGAGGCGTGTCGAGTGTAACCTGGACCAAGGCATTAACAGTCTACTTGGGACGAGGATGGTGACATACTTGAGGACCACTCAATGTCTGATTCGTGCCACTTTAGCGTCATATACTTAGTAGCATATAGCCCGAGAAACAAATGTACTGTGCATGGAAGAGCCAGTGGTCTTGCAGCCTCCTGATCGTCGGTAATGATGCGGAGCGTTCGTCCGCTACACAAGCGCCGAGACATGCGCTAGCCCCAGCCTATATGAAGGCTATTTATAATGCGGAGAAGCTGAACCTTGCGCCTTGACTCTCACTATTAGACTGCCGAACTTTTGTCTATCATGGCTACATCGTTGACGATGACAGGTGCGTACCACAGAATGAGGCGGGTGCCGATACTGATTATTAGAAAAGAACGGCATAGCCCAACTGAAATCGACAGCGGAAACCAGCTTGATGCAATCACGTTCTCGGCGAATGCCCAGTATCTCTTGAGCGGTAGTGGGAGCAGAGTCCAGGTGTGGCAGGTGGAAGATGGAAAGGAAAAAGCAACGATAGCGACATACGGTTCTGTCTACTGTCTTGCCGTGTCCAAGGATGGCAGACACATCGCTGCAGGGACAGTCTTGGGCCGCGTATATGTCTGGGACGCGGAGACGAACAAACAAGTCTTCGAAGACAACGAGAGCAAGGCCGTCAACTGCGTGGACTTCTCGCCAGACGCTTTGCGACTCGTCTTAGCGTCAGACAACGAAACAGCCTCGACCTGGGACATTGCCTCGCACGAACGACTGCAAACACTACAGCACGAACATTGGGTAGGAGCAGCGAAGTACTCTCCGCAAGGAGATCGCATTGCGACTGGCACTCGCGAATCTGTACGCGTATACGATAGCAGCGATGCGCGCTTGCTAGTCGAAGTCAATGTAACAGTTTACCCGTTCTTCAACACTGGTCTCCTCTGGACAAACGACCACCTTTTTGCTTTATCCTCCGAAAAAATTACACAAATCGAACCTGCCACGGGGTCGCCAGTCTCAGAGTGGACTGTCCCTAATGCCACAAGTCAGGCATGTATTGCCCTACCAAAGCACGAGGAATTCGTCATCTACTCTACGGGGCGTACTGTGTCGTCTTGGGACAAGGTGACACATGCCCGGCTCGGCCTCATCGAACACTCTGAAGATATATGGGCAATCTCACTCTCCCCTGACGACCGCTTTATCGCAATTGGTGGTAACCGAGGGAGGATCATCATAGAGAGTCTGTCCCGCATCAAGGTAGGTGTCGTGGATGTTTGGATCATGGTCTATTTGAATAGTACTGTTAGGCATCCGATGGCGAACAAGGACGAGACAGGCGTGGGCCAAACTCATCTGGACAAGATGACAATCCACCCGACCCTATTCAGGTAGGATTTCAGCCTCACATTAAATGACCGGCCGACCTCACACCGTGCATTCTCCAGGAAGAACCTAGTAAATCCGATAGAGTCGAGACCAGATCAAACGATGCAGACGGCGGAGACGATCTTCTCAACGTCTGTGTTTGTTTCCCTTTTGAAGCAATTTCTTACTCCGCGTAGGTCGAGCTGCCGTTGAGCACGCCCGCCCCCGTCTTCGACTATGACGAGGTTAGTTACCAGCGTACTATCTTCTTGGTTATTTGTTGACTCTCCCGCAAGGCTCCATCCCCGGCAGATTCTGCCCATTCTCCCGGGGGTGAGACACCGCTGCCTGACTTGTTTCGCGACATACCGTCATCATCGGATGTCCGGTCAACGGCCTCGCCTTCGGTGGCATCTGCAGAGGAGCCCGTCAATCCTGGGGAGTCATCTCAACGTTCGTCGAAATTTAAGAGGTGGCTACAGAGGAGGATAAAGAAGAGTAAAGAACACCCGACGTCAGATAGGCACCGCCGGCCTTCCAAAAGGTTCCATCATTCCGCTCTTGCAGAACCCGAATCTCGTTCCCAGCCCCCACCGAGAGTGAATAAGGGAATTTCGACATTCGCCGCAGGTAAACATCAGCGGGTGAGTGCTCGTGGTAGAGAAATGGGCCCGCGGGTCTAATAGTATCGTAGCGAACGGTCCGGAAGAATACGGATGAAGAACTTCCGGTGTGTCTCTCTCCCGTAGGGGTGGCCCTTGTCGCGACGGCTCATTTACTTTTCAGGCTGCGCAGCAAGCAACCAGTGGATCTCAGCTCCCGATAGGGAATGCTCGTGTAATAGTAAGCGTGTTTTCCTCTAGTCGATTCTTGAGCTCAAAGTCGATCAGCAACATCCAGGAACAGGACGAGGTACGCTTTTGGTCACGTTACCTGACTGGATGTTGTGTTGTAAATCAACTGCTGTGGATGGGATACATTGATTCAGGATCTGACGTCGTGTTGGACGCTTTTCATGGCTAACACCCTGAGGTACATATGTGCGCATCATACCATGCTTTCCCAGATGCTGTGATATGGCTCATGACGATTTCACCACTCAGGGCGACAGCTGCCCTTATAGATGTTGCTGCGATAGGGTGACAGTTGTTTTCGGCACCGCTCCCCTCGCCCACGAATGTGCCGCCCCGCTGTGTGGTGCCTTCCTGCTTACCATGACCACCGACTTTATAGGTCTGCTCTGATCAGACCATGACTGGAATCGATCGCCACTCCACAGGGCATATTGTGTCGTTTTGGGACGGGGTGACACACACCCAGCTTGGCATTATCGAACACTCTAAGAAATAGGGTAATCTCACTCTCCCCAGACGACCACTTTACCGCAACTGGTGGTCTCGAGGGGAAGTCATCATAGAGTCTATCCCGCGCCAAGGCAAATATCATGCATATTTGGATCATAGCCTATTGGATAATGCCGTTAGGCATGCAAGGGCTAGACAAGGACGGTGCAAACTCGTCTGGACAAGGTGACAATCCACCCGACCCCATTCTGCTAGGATTTCAGCACCCTTACATTAAATGACTGACTAACCTCAACACCGTGCGTTCTCCAGGAAGAACCTGGTAAATCCGACATAGGCGAGACCAGATCAAATAATGTAGACGATCGAAACGATCCTCTCAACGTATGTGTTTGTTTCCCTTTTGAAGCAACTTCTTGTGTTCGTGCGGGTCGAGCTGCCGTCAGGCACGCCTACTTCCGTCTTCGATCATGACAAGGCTAGTTATCGACACACACTCTCTCTGTTTACCTGTCGACGCTCTCGCACGTTGCGCCTCGTTTTTGAATGTTTTACTCAAGTGACCATCGTGGACAAGGGTTGCCTCTTTCTTTCACCGCCATTTTCTTCGTGGGGGACCTGGCGGCGCTTAGAGGCACCCAGAGAAAAACAAGTGAAGAACGCAGTGTACTGGGAGACGCATCCCACGATGGTCGTAGTCCAGAGGTTGAAGAGGGGACCGCAGATTTGATCTACGCATCGTCAGTGCTGTAGCTAGCTTGTTTCGTTACTATCCTTACTGCACGATCGAGGTTTGGTTTTACATTTCAAGGCCTCCCCAGAAGGGATGCCCGGTCCGCCATAGTAGACTTGAACTACTGTCCGAGCGACATCAAGCTGATAAGTTCATGAGGAGGCAGCGATTCGATTGAAGTTAAATATCGAGGGAACACACGACACCAAACGGTATGGTGCCGCGTGTGCTAGAGCGCAACCGATCCATTGCATTCACAAATACATAGTACTGTTCAGGCACGCCTGTGGGCGACACATCGGCAGTAATGCCCCATGTCAGGTTACAGCGAGCGGAAGGCCTCATCAAACCAAG
Source organism: Tylopilus aff. balloui (assembly GCA_038089055.1). Taxonomy (NCBI): domain Eukaryota; kingdom Fungi; phylum Basidiomycota; class Agaricomycetes; order Boletales; family Boletaceae; genus Tylopilus; species Tylopilus aff. balloui. The sequence goes on along the minus strand of JBBPKC010000046.1, from coordinate 43,158 downwards.
TCCCGTAACGTGATGCAGCCGTTTCCCGGACCGCGGCCTCCAACCCTGCCTGAATCGCTCCTCACTCAAAGTCGACGGTGAGCTTAGCTCGCTGCAGCTCACGTAGAGTGGACGGAGACTTGAGTGCCTTGGCGAGCTCAACGATTCCTTCTTTCACAGCGGATAGCCTACTTTCCAGCGTTGACTCCACCGCGCCCATTTCGATTTCCGGATTCCCAAGCAAGAGTGTGACAGGACACCCCAACTGCCTTCTTGCCACCATCCAGGTTTATGACCCCATTTTTTTGGACCCATACATGGTACTGAACATGGCTGATTTCACACCACATATATCCGGCCACCTTGCTAGGATCAAATACCAGTGGTTCAGAGTTTCCATCAGAACTGGAATTGCAGTATTCAGGGTTGTCGCTACCAGATGGATCAGTAGAATTGGAGGAGTCATCGGAAGTGGAGGAGTCATGAAGCGTAGAAGCCATTGCGGTGCATTCGTCGACGGAGGAGAGGTGAATCATATCGAGCAAAAAAGTCCCAGATCGGAGTATCCTCCTTGGGAGATTTATAGGCTGTGGACTCGGATATGACGATCATGACAACAAGAGCAATGTGAGGCTAGCCTTCAACCTCACGTCGAATTTTTTCCATCAGCTTTTTCCTGGTCCTGACTAAACGCACACTCAATGACGGCGAGAAGGTTTGGTCCACACCTGGTGGGCACGACTATCAGTGCAAGATCGGGAGTGGCAGCGAACCCGGTGGGGAAAGAACGTAGTTGAGATTGTGCTCCAGAGTAGCACGAAAATGTTTACGACTATTGGGGAGGGCATCCAAGGCGGGTTGAACGTATCTGCCAGAATCCGTGATGGAAAATTCATGCATAGCCGTTGGCACTTCGACAATTAGCATGCCATTCATTGGGTCATGAGATACCCCAATAATATATCAGTAGCTTCGTTACATTTCATTGCAGAACGCCGAGCCACTTACTTCGGCCTTCTCTGTGGAGAAGACCACATTTCTACCAGACGCGCCAGTGCCTTAAAATCTTCCGTGGTGACCTCCTTGAATACCTGTTCGAAGTAGGCAAGAATCGAATTATCAGAACAAGCTATTCAACAACCCCAGGGTCGCTTACTTGAACCTGGGCCATCATCGGCACTGCAGAAATTCAAGTTCTGCAAAATATATTCTGGACTGGAATGAGTATTTAAGTCGTGCTCAAGTGGTATGAACGTACGAGGGTTGAAGGGGGATTGCCAAAAACAGCAGGCACTAAATCTCATGCTCAAACCTTCCAGTCGCACGACACCCCGACCGTCCCCGACGCGTCTTCTCCTCGTCTGCCATCGTGGGCGCGTTGTCATGACACGCCGATGCCAGTAACAGTCTACTGTATCGTGTTTTCCCTCGGGGAAGCCTCCGGTGCAGGAGCAACCCTCGAATGGCGTCGTTGGGGAACGAGACTCTCAATCGCTGGGTGGGTCACCCCCAACGACCTCGCCCGACGACGATGGGTACGCGGCGTCGTCACCAGGTAAGACCCCCCCTACTGCATCAACAAACAAATCAACCACCCTCAATTGCCAATACCGGAGCACGGTCATTCGCACGACGTCGGAGACGCGACGACTTTCGACTGTATCACGCTCCAGAATTTGGTTAGCGATGGCCACTCAAAATCAGACGCGTCTCGACCAAGCGGAAAAGTGCATTTCTCCATTCTCCATCATTTCCTGCACGACGATCCAACGTTATGTGTCAGACCTGAAAGATCAGACGATACACATTCGCATCGCTGGCGTGGACGTTCTCGGGGTACGTCGCATGTACAGTTCGTCCCCATTCAAATGTCGCTCATTACAGTACTTCTTACAGGGTGCTCATTACGGTCGTCTCGGTCAACCTCAAGACGGAGAGTGCCTTGCCTGACTCTGGAAACGGGTCCTCGGCAAGTCCCTCTACTACCAACTCATTCGGAAAGACCAGTATGGTCGTATCGTCAGTCGCTCACCTGCTCCATGTATCCATGTTTGACGATGACCAGTTGGTGAAGAGGTCGAAGTCCCTCTCGTTCCTCGTCCGTTCATGCCTTTGTTCCTTGGCAGGTACTTTGGGAGCCTGCTTCGCTCGAGATGCTGCGAGCTGGTACTGCTACTATGTATGAAGACAGCGGTGCAGAGTATGGATGGGATGCTCGAGGAAGAAGCGAGGTAGCGTCAATGTGCAAATTGTATCTGTGCGGAGTGTCGACCCAATGCTGTTTGCGGTGGTTGTCTAGGACAGCGAGAAGGGGAATGGCATCTACAAGAAGCGGTACGTGGTTGTTCTTGAGGCCAAGGACGATGTGTTGGGAGGTGGTGGAGGGGACCAGAAGGGGATAGTATCGAGGCTGAGGACACTATTAACGTGGCATTTCTATCGTATTTGTTGATCTCGGTACTTGTGACACGATCTTCCCTGCTTTATTTATCCCCATAGTGTGTTCGTCCGCAGCAGGTGATGTGAGCATTTAACATTTCATCGGCTCTCCATTAGTTGCTCCTGGCGACGTCTTTCCACCATGAAACCCGCGACCCTGGCCGCTCTCACCGCCCTCGTCGTCCGTTACGTTTCTGCGTCTCCTGCAGAGGCGATCGTTACGCCCTCGGGCATACCTGCGTAAGTAACCCCTCGATTTCCTCCTGACCCTCGTCTCATTCTTTTCCTTGCGGCCCACAGGACTGGTCCTCCGCTCAGCAGCCTCTCCTTCGCCACGCCGAGCGTCAACCCCTCCATCCTCTCTGATTTCTCTTCCCTCATATCTTCAGAGTCCACCGCGCTCTCGCCTCTCACCCAGATCACTCCAGTTCCTTCCGAGAGCGTCAACACTGCGTCGGGCGTATACTCTACGCCCACGTCCTCCTCCTCATCTGTGGTACCGACTGCAACGAGTGGGACACGCAGCCTCAGTCTGAGATCAAGCAAGCCGTCGGATCTGGTCGCTGCGGCTGGACTTGTCCTCGGTGCTGTTGCTGCCCTCGTCTGCTGAAAGTGCCCAGTGCCTGCCGCAGCAATACCACCGCGTGGCATTCATGCCTCTTGCCCCCCCCCCAAAAAAATGTTGGATCCATTTTTCCTATTTCTAATGTCCGCCATTTAGACGTACGCGTCCCACACACTCACACGACGAGCGACGAGCGTGCCTACTGCGTTCGTTGATATACTACGACTAGCCGTTGCTTTACTATTATTCTGTAAAACTACTGTTTTCCTTAGTCTTTTCTTTTTCTCCTCTCAACGACAGGCGGCGTTTGGGTGAACACACCCCGAGCTGTTTCAACAGGAACCCCCTCGTCAACCTCGCCCTCACTCAGCCTAAGCTCTGCATACGACTCTCAGGTCTCCACATGCTCGATCTATCGATAAGCCAAGTTCAAAATATCTTACCCAACCCATATTACACGCGATGGTCCAGGTCAGCGCCGGGCGCCGTTTACGTATACTCGACTATATTTTTACCTCTTTTTTACTCACCCCTGAAAAATTTTAGGACTAGAAGCCGGCGGCAGCTCTGGAAACCTCGTGCAACGCCTGCGACACGCAGCTCGTCCCACAACGTGATCCCGTCTCAAGACGTCCGAATTTGGTCCCTCTTGGCTAAAGGGCGACTTCAAGCTGTATTTACCCGGGACGTGGTAACGAGGACTCGGATGTGGCAGCCACATCCAGCCCATGACTCGACGCTCAAGAGTCCTGTCCCGGTTCTGTCAGCGTGTCTGGGTGAACCGGGTGTTGGTGTGCCCCGCGCGAATAGTCCCCGAGCGTTGTCCCTTCGGTCCCATTCGATGGTGCCAATAGCGTACGACTGTGGTGCACCAGCGTGGCGATAAGGAAGCTAGCGGTGGCGCGTGCGAGGGGAGGAGTGGGCGATCGACATCGACGTCACGGAGCGGGAACGATCGTCGTCGCCAGCGTGGGTCCAGCGCGGGAGATCCAGCGATGTTCGACACACCGTGGGCCCATTTGCATCTCCCTCGGTCACCAGCACCGCGCTCCAGGGTACATCCGCTTCCCCTCTAGGTGTCCCCTCTGCCGTGCCCGACCGATGTCCTGCCTTACGTCAGGACTCGCCAAACACGTCTGATCGAGCTCGTGACGTTCTCAAAGCAGGAGACATCTCTAGGACAGCTATATTAGGAACGTCAATCTGCGGTATGAGACTCCATATGCTTTAGAGGTTGATGAGATGTAGGGCCCGACCTGGAACAGTGGACATGTCCTGTACATCCTAAAACAATACTCCCTTGCGCGTTACTTGACCCCTTGTCCTGGTCTGGTGACCAGCCCGCTCTAAGGGGCACCGCGATCCTGCGGATGAGAAGCGTCCCAGCCCCCCCAGGATCCAACTATGCATGATACTTGCCTTGACGCCGGATAGACGCTCTATGATGGCCTTCCCTCAATTGCGATAAAGCGGTCGTCAAGGGAGAGTGAAATTGCCCAAATACCTTCATCGATGAGGCCGAGCTAGGCTTTTGTCACCTTGTCCCAAATTGATACGGTATGACCTGTAGAGGAGACGACGAATTCCTTGTGCTTTGGTGGGCGATCATGGCCGAGTTCTGGTAGCAGGGACGGTCTACTCTGAGACGGGTGACCCTGTAGAGGGTTCGATTTGTGTGATTTTTCTATCAGACAAGGCAGAGACGTGGTCGTTCGTCCAGAGAAGACCAGTGTTGAAGTATGGGTAAATTGACTTCGACAAGCAAGCGCATCGCTGTTGCCGTACACGCCTGCCAGTCACTCCTTGTGGAGAGTATTTCGCCGCGGAAACAAACAGGTTGTGTCGGAGTGTTTGTAGTCGTCCGTGCGAGTC
>JBBPKC010000046.1:0-23607 GCA_038089055.1 Tylopilus aff. balloui | reverse complement strand
GAAACAGGAACGGCGGCAGTGCGACGTACGCTAACGCGTTGATGGACTGCATAACTAAAATGAAATGAAGAAGTCCCTAACGAGCATCCACCTGAATGGGCAGACTCACGGATATCGCAGACTACCAGTACGCGTTAGGTTCGAGGACGACCCAAGCAAGAAGCGAAAAAGACGCACGAGAGATCGCCGAGAGAAAACTGCCTCTTGAACCCGGTGACATGGTTGGTGATGTAGTACAAGATCAACCTGTTGGACACGATCGGACGGGTTCGCTACGGCTCATGAACGAGATAGTGCATACCACAAGGCACATGTGACGATCCTCGATATTGCAAGCGTCAGCGCTACAGGGTGTTTCTTGCGGGCCTCGAGGTTTGCTCACCAGTCTGGGGCATAAGAGGCGACGACCTGGCGAAGACTGGGTCCTCTGTGGAACGGATTCATCGCGGGTCTGGTATGGGAGGAAGAGAAAGCGAGGTCGCCTAGCTCGATTTCGCTGCGGCATGTTTGACGGTTACCGTGGGTGGCCGTCATCAATCTGACGTGTCAAGCGACTTGGATGCGAATAAACTATACTTTTACTTTGTCCATTTACGTCGACTTGGGTTGTCGTGGCTGGCACACATCGAGCTGGCGTCGCACAGCCTCGTCGGTGTTCCGTGCAGTTATCGACCTGTCCTAGACCGCTGAGGAATTCGACAAGCCCGTATACTCTGGTGATCAATCCTTGGATATGCACGTTACTGTTCATGGACGCATGGCCGTCGCCATCAGTCTACTACCTGTGGGGCCGACGCCCAATCAAGTAGTCGCGCTTTGTCTGGACAACCTCAAGGGTTGTCATTTCCAGTGAAAGGGCACACCAAGGACCTCCCACGACACTCAACGCAGCCGAACAAATCACGTAAAGTAGGAGATCGCTTCTTAGACTTAATCAAAGAATGACCATCGATGATAAGGTCTATCATTTCTCCGAGGTCAGGTGTACCTGCACCGGGCGGATGATGAAAATCACCTCCTCAACAGTAACCCCCTCAGCTTCGATACTATCCCCCTCTGGCCTCCATTCTCGCCCTCTCGGCCACTTTCTGACACATCCTCCTTGGTCCCAAGAGCAACCGCGTACCGCTTCTTGTACTCCCCTGGCATTTCGATGTCGACGCCATTCTTCCACATCCCCCTTCTCGCTGTCCTAGACAGCCACCACAAACTGAGTCGACACTCCAGACAGATACAATTGCACATCGACACTACCTTGCTTCTTCCTCGACGCGCAGAAACGTATCCCGTCCCCAGGGTCCATACTCTGCACCACTGTCTTCATACGTAGTAGCAGTACCAGCTCGCAGCATCTCGAGTGCGAGCGAGCTGCCAAAGCACCTGCCAAGAAACAAGGGCATGAACGGACGAGGAACGAGAGGGACTCCGACCTGTTCACCAACTGGTCATCAATCATGGACACATGGAGCAGGTGAGCGACTCACGATGCGACCATACTGGTCTTTCCGGATGAACTGGCAGTAGAGGGACTTGCCAAGGATCCGTTTCCTGAGCCATGCCAGGCTCTCTTCGGCGTGAGGTTGACCGGGACGACCATAATGAGCCCCCTGTAAAAGGTACTGCGATGGGCGACATTTGAATGTGGATGAGCTGTACACGCGACTTACCTCGGGGGCGTCCACGCCAGCGATGCGAATGTGTATCGTCTGATCTTTCAGATCTAACACTCAACATTGGATCGTCGTGCAGGAAATGACGAAGAATAGGGAGTCACACCTTTCCGCCTAGTCGGGACGCGTCTAATCTTGAGTGGCCACCGCCAACCGAATCCCGGAGTGTGATACAGTCGAAAATCGTCCGCGTCTCCAACGCTGCGTGAATGACCATGTTTTCGTAACGATCCAGTACAGAGAGACGGGGTGGATATTCGCAATGGAGGACGGCGATAGTTGTCGATTTGTTTGTTGACGCGGTAGGGGAGAGTGTCTTACCTGGTGACGACGCCGCGTACCCATCGTCGTCGGGCGAGGTCATTGGGGGTGACCCACCCAGCGGTTGAGAGTCTCATTCCCCAACGACGCCATACAAGGATTGCTACTGCGCCTGAGGCAGCCCCAAGGGAAAACACGAGGCAGTAGAGCGTCGCTGGGGTCGACGTGTCACTGTAGCGCATCCATGGCAGCAGACGAGACAAAGACGCGTCGAAAACGGTCGGGGTATCGTGCGACTGGGATGTATTGGACGTTGGGGAAGGGTTTGAGCTGTCCTTGCCAGAAAACCATGACGAAGGCATGAGATTTCATGTCCGCTGTTTTTGGCAACCTCCCAAACATTTACCCAGCCACAGGCAGCAAGAGTAATTACGCTCACAGGTACAGCACCGCGACATATGAGCTCGTGTAGTGCGTTATCAGTATTGACATCGTTTTCACAGTGTCGCCGTGATGGCTTGTCCGGCCCGTCTGACTCCGGACACTCACCTGAAGGGGGCTGAATCCCACTTGGCAAGGTCAGACAAATCACAACTCATCGCGCGTGCGGCATCAGTGAATTCACGATGCATGTTAACAGCCGTGCCCCCCTCCGGGATCGCCCGTCTTAGTGACAGTCGCTCTTGCTTGAAAACACGGCATGTAACACATTCAATTCACCCATTCTGGCCAGTATGAATGCGTCTAGTTGTCTGATTCATATCGGGCCCACCGTTTTGCATCAGGTGGCCTGATATGCTGAAGTCTATGCCATTGATCCCAACGGCGCAGCATGGTGCGCCAATGTCCGTGGTCTTTGGGCAAACCAACTGGCTGGCGACTCCAAATTATATTTCCGCCGGACGTCGTACAGCCGCCGCACGCAATTTCTCGCAATCGTGCATCACATTTTTTGGTTCGATGCTGACTAGCGCTGACTGTCGAGCTGCAGTAACAGAGGCGCACGCATTTTCAACGTCGTCCTTGCATCCCCGTGGGCTGCACCTTATATCTAAATGCTTGGTTGCACGCAAAGTGACCAATGCGGGTAGGGGCGTCGCTCTCTTCACGAGGAACTAACGGTATTTCCAGGTGTCGGAGGGAAATTAGAACCGAATGCACCGCTGGGAGCTATACCCTACGATGGCTGGGGGTCTGTGACAGGCCTAAGAAGGGACCGCGAGTGTTGTCTACGTCGCGTCAGAAGTTGGTTGATTTATCATTGCCTCATACTGTGCCATCAAATATTCCCTCTCCGTTCGTTGAGGAAACGACTCGATAAAAGCTGAACCGTGTCTGAGATACTACGCATATTACAAAACGTCCAGCGTCCGTACATTGTCCAGAATGTCACCTAGAGGGACGTTGTCCTGAAATACTACCGTGATCAAGCTACCCGTTTGTAATCCGACACGCGTTGACCCGTCTCTGCAGACGCGACCGAGAGTGCACCAAACGGCTATCTGAGACGCGCAGCGAGCTGCCGTGGTTGCGTCTCTCTATTCACCGGTGTCGCGCGCACCGGAGCGGGATGTGACCGTGGCTCAGGTTCAGGTTCGTCCGACGACAACTCGTCATCGGATTCACCATCGGATTCAAATTCGTCGTCAGATATCTCTTCGTTATCTGTGCGCAGTGATAATAGCGGCCCGACGTCGATTCCCACAAATGCACCACTTTGCGTGTGCACCTGCTCCAGGAGAGAATCCAATCAAGGGTGAATGAGGTACAGTGTCTCCATTCTAGAGATATCTTGATCTCCACCATCCCAAAAGGGACGGTATCGGCGCGGAAAACCCGACCTGAGCGCGTTCGACGGGAGGGAAAAGGAGGGAGTCGAAAGGTAATACATGGAGGCTTCATCCGGCTCGCAGCAAACGAAGGCAGAGGAAGCTCATTGAGACAATTGTACGGTCTCATAGCCGCACCAAGGTCGAAGGAGGGAGTGTACGACATGCTATCAATTCTTTCCACCCCGTCGTCTCGAACGGGTGACGGGAGGTCCGATGTTGGGGGTCCATTGAACAGTGGTTCGAGCGGGCAGGCAACTGTTGAAATTGCCGGACTCCCCCGTCCACGCAAGGACGCATACGTCTCCAGATACATAAGACAGTAGACGTCCCAGCGCAGCATCCCCTTCTCCATACATCGGTGGTATACCGGTCACCGAGAAAATCCCCAAGCAACGAGTACGCCGCATCTTCCACCCGCTCTGTCTGCCGGGTCGAGACGCAACTTTTCCCGAACGTTCGTCAGGCCTTGGCGAAGGGCGACCAACTGCTCCGAAGGCACTCCAGTGGTTCTTTCCATCTCTGTGATCACCTCTCGTGACTCCTTGTGGTTCGTTGACTGCAGATTCAGGTCCGGCGTCTAATCCTCCGTGTAGAGGTGAATAGCCTTGGCGGCAAGGTATCCCTGGAGCGTCCACTCGCGAGTGTTCCATATGCTCCCTGCGAAGGCGCCGAGCTCTGATGCAGACCTGACATCACGGAGGAATACGATCATCAAGGCAGAGCCGTGATACCACTTGAACGTTGCTACTAAAACCTCCTGGTGAACATCATGCTTTCCTATGTCGATGCAACATGTATCGCTCCATGCCCAACTGAGTCCCGCTTCCCGGACGATCTTGCAAAACATCCGTAGCTTGTCGTGAGTCGGTAATCGGTCGAGATCATAGACTGCGATGTGTGTCACCTACTCGAACAATGGTTCGTTTTCTTCCCACTTGTGCGACGGCATTACATCGGAAGTGCTGTTGTGCTTCACACTTGATGCGCGCACGGTCGATACGAGTGTCATTGATGAAACGAGTTCACTGAAGATCGGCGAGGATTCGAATGCAGACGCCCGATGGGCTCTATTGCAGAGGTGGCCGGTAGTCGTGTCGGTGAGGACGTGTGGGGAGTCCCGTAGAATCCGCTCAGCAATTCTGCGAATCCTCGTTCGTATCTTTGAAGGAGTCTTGTACCGGTCCGGCGCCCTGTCGGGTGGCATGAACGAAGGATTCCATCACATGATTATACCACTCACGACGGACGTCTGGATCAGGTGACCGTCCAAATTTTGAGAGCACCGCCTCAAACGCATGGACTGCCTTGTCGTAGTCGCTTTTCTTGTGTAAGGCTCCATGTTTGATCTCGTAACCCCATGGAGACAAGGGATCGAGGTAAATCACCTAATGACGCATCGGTGAGAGATATTTGCATGGGACGAGAATGAAATACCTCGTTTGCATCATCCAGAACATGCAGCCAGTTTCCATGTATGCTTTTCCTCGCTTGATGAGAATGTCATGTGGGGAGGGGAGGTGGAGTGACAGTGCAGCCGCATAGTAGGAAATAGCCGTGGCGTGTACTCGTTGCTGCGTCTCCGAGCTGCACTAGTTTCTTGCATGCACGCCGCTTGAACTCCAGCGGGACATGTTGCATAAGCAAACACTCCGTCACACGCACGAGACACTCACTTTCCGCCCATTCTAGATGCTCATCACCCAACTCGGCTTCCGCTGCCAATTCACTTGCCATATCATGGGAACACTTGACTGCATCTTCTAGACGACCTGCCGAATACAGCGACTCGCATAGACACTGTCCGATCATAGTGCTGAGATTACCAAACTTCCACCCGGATATCTGTCAAAGACTGAGCAATCCAGAGGTGCCGCCATATACCTGTTGCGAAGCTCACCAATGAGATCAACAAAAGTGCCCGACTCGTGTCGTGTCGCATTTGCACTCTTGCACGCTCGAACGATTCGATCGCACTTTCGGAGTTGTCGCTCTCCATATGCGAGTTTCCCGACAGAAGATACATATACAATGCCTGCCGAGGACGTCAGTAGCGATGTTTCCACGTGTTAGTAGGTGATGAACATGCCTGAATGATATGATATATCGGGTTAGGGGGGACAGTGCCGATGAGGTCGTCTATGCGCGATATCACGTCAAGATGCTCTCCGGCCATGAACACGATAACTGCCTGCAAAATATCATTACGTGAAGGACACACGAATTGGAGAAACACAGACCTTGATCAGAAGGAAAAAGGTGATATAAGTAGAGTGGAAAGGTGCAAACGCGATGTCACAGGTGCGGCAACCATCATGCCTTTAACCCTTGCCAGCGAGTGCTATGCTCTTTGCAATGCAAGCAATGGGGTGCGAGCGATTTTTGATGGTCTTGATGAAGATCAATCCAGGATCAGCGTACACAACACTACTACAAGTGCTGAACCCAGACCATTTCGGCATCTACAAGCGCCTTATGTAGGACATCTGGCGCTCGATCGGATGTGGGTGCGCGACTGTCGAGGACGCTCAGTCGTTGTGCGATAACGGACTGAGCTACTCGACAGCACAAAGTACACCTTATATACTGTGTCGAATGTATAGTAGATCAAAGGGGATGTAAGGATCTTGTTGAGATCCGTGCAAGCGATAACACAGGAATATCGGAAAGGTAAAGTACGCGATGGAATGAAATGGAGAGGGCGTACGATTTGTCTACGCGAGGAATGTTGCGTGTGCGCACCATATGCACACCGGCGTTTGTCCTGACCGGTCGTTCTCGTGGCTGCGCGGGTGCTTGCTAATTCCAACACCTTATCCCATTCCTGTAGACGTGTCCGGACGAGAGCTCGGCTAGCAAATAGATGATGGTGTGTATTTTGAGACGTCGCGATTGCCGAGGTCAGTAACAACTCTACGTTTGTGAGCTAATCTTGCTTCCACAGATTGAGGACAGCCTCGTAGATGTGGAAGTCTGGTGCATGGAAAGTGGGGCATAGAGGAGACGGCGAGATTGAATCCTATGTTGAGAATGACCAAGTTGATGAGATACAGCGAAATGGAACAAGGCACGGTTTACAGAGATGGCGGGTTCACTTTTGCGTTCATCAGGCCCTTCCTGGGGTACGCACAGAAGGAAGTCCGACGCGTACAACGAGCGAGCGATGAGATCCTACGCAAACACATACATCAATAGGATTGCCTCCACCGTCTCCCTCGTCTGACTCATTCGACTCGGAGTCAGACCCAATGGATTTGCTAGATTCTTTCTGGAGTACACACAGGGGGGGTCAGTCCGACGAATATGATGAGAATGAAGAAATCCTACAGGGACGGAGTTAGCTGGATCGTGATTGTGGCCAACTGAGGTCAAAGGTTGCTTGCCTCTGGCTTGGCCGTGAGTGGATCCCTAACAAGAGTGTACAGGGAGTGAAATCATTCCAATAAACATGGCATGTACTTACGACCCAGACTTTTCATCAACTGCAGTAAGTGTTGAAAGAGCATGTCACATGACTGTGGTACTCAACCTCCATATTAGTAATATTACATAAGGACATTACTGTAGTATATAACTTCAAACTCCGCTCTGAGTTTAAATAATACTCTTGACCTCTAATCACTACCATTGCACTTAACCAACCCCAAGCACTACTACAATGTAAGTGCTAGAGTACAAGTAGTGTAGTATCTATGGTTTTCTACAGGTTATGAGCCCTGGTTTGATGCTGAGTTAGTTGAGCTTGATGATGTTGCCTGAAAAGTATACTTGTTGCTTCTAACACTAGGATTATCAGTCTTTGGGCATGCTTTGTACTGCTCATTGATTGGCTAGTTACCTCTAATGACTATATTGTTGCTGTTGCAAGAACTTGCATGTGATTGATCGTTGTCATGAGTATTCACCCTTAGGGGAATCTTTGCTTGTATGTTTTATAACTATTGAGTAGCATGACTAATGTTCTTTTAGAACAATGTCGTCCTCTATTGCCAAAGATATACACATCCCTGTCTTCATGGGAAGCAACTGGACCATTTGGTGGCCAATGATCTAGGTCTATATTTGTGCCTCTGGCTGTTTTTGGATTCAGGCTCTCGATAAGCCTGAGATCCCATTGATAACGGCCAAGGCTGAAGTCATTAACCACTGGATTACCTGGACGAAGGTGAATGATACCATCATCAGCACGATGCAGCTTCATATGACGGATTTACTTCGTCAGAAGTTTAATCAATCAGAAGCCACTGAGCTCATCGAAGCCCTTCACATCGAGTGCGACATCAAGTTGATTCTGTCTGCCTGCTCCCTCTTTAGGGAGCTTTTAGATATCCAGATCCCTGCCAATGCTTACCCCTCTCTGGCCTTGAACAAGGTCGATATGCTTTTCGCTCGGCTTGCAGCAGCCGAATACACCTTCTTTGACAAGGTAAAGGCCATGATGCTTTTGGCCAAGCTCTCTGCTACTATGCAGATTGTAGCCCAGATGCTGACAGCAAAGAAGAACTCTACTGGTGCTACAGTTGACCCCATGATGGCAGAGATCCACTCTACCATTGTCCTAGCCTGGGAGCAGCGCTCTCTTATGTGTAGCAAAGGCAATGGCTAGCAGGCCAACAAGATCTTGGCTGTGAAGTCGAAGGGCACTGAGCCCAGATTCTCCTAGCAGTAGCAGAAACCTGCCTCCTTATCTAATGACAAGTCGAAGCAGAAGAAAGCTTGCAAGGGAAAGAAAAGTGGCAAGGGTAAGGCCCAGGCCAACACTACTGAAGTTTCGTCTTTCGCCATCACCACTCCCATGTTCACACACACCACCAGTCCCGCTCTGATGTCTAACTCTTGTGTTACATGCAAAGACGAGGTTAAGAGGACTCTTCCAACGTGGGGCACTCATGAAGAGGTGCTGTCTTAAGTATATTGAAATTGACTAAGGATAATCAAGAGCTTCTTGAAGAGATAACCCAGGGACGAAGAATGATGAACGGCCAGCTATATTCATGTAGATGAAACATGGGGAATTACAGTCCATGTCATATTGACTTAAATAGTGAGAGACTGAGCATTGGAATCATATGGAAGCAGAGAGAACAAATGAGATAAGTGAAGCAGAGAGAATTGGTGAGGTAAGTGAGAGGTTATCTTAGGTATCATGTAGTTATCATAGACAACTAATACTGACAATGAGGCATACCATGGAGATGAATAATGGAGCAAGAATGAAGTTAATTGGAGGCAAATGAGGTAACGAGCTTGGACAGAAAAAAGGCTCATTCCTGTAGGACGAGCAACCAAGGCTTGGTTAGAAGGGAACGATGAGGAGAGGTTCTCTTGTGGATGAGGATGAGAAAAACATTATGGAAGAGTAGGAGAACTGTAACATTACCCCCCTGGTATATTTGAGGCTCTGTCTCAAACTCTTTAATCCATTCTCCTCTCCAGTTGTGCTTGAGCCTCCAAAAGGAGGGCCATATGAGGATGTGGGCAGTCATTGGCTAGATGCCCGAACTCATCACAAACTCCGCAGTGACGATGGTGGCAGAACTGAGTGGAGTGTTCCCAGTAAAGGTAGAAATCGCATTATAGGGTGAGGCATTAAGAACAATAGTGACCCGGGGCGTAATCGTGACAGGCAGCACAGTGATATTGGGGACAGTTAATGTGGAGATGCCCTGTAGCATGACATTGATAGCAAATGGTCTCTGGGGTAATGATGGGATATATTTGAGAGGGGGCGAGAGGTAGAACTCGAGTGGGGGAGGCGAGGATAAGGGGGTGGCCTCCCGGACCATCATGCGAAGCATTATGAGAGATGATGTAGAGTGGGTTACGGGGGTTACAGACATCAATCGGGGGGTTGGTACGGACTCCCAGGGCTGGGATTGGAACTGGGGTGAGATCGATAGGTCTAGGAAAGAGGGGTTGGGTTCGCTCGAGGTATTCGAGTTGTTGCAATTCGTGGAGAGTTCGGAACAAGGGCCTGAAATAGGGGAGTAGGACATTCAGCTCTAGGTTTCATACATAATGAGCGAAACCTTGGTTGTGGAGAATATCCAAAAGTTTAGTCATGGTAGCGTGAAGTGGAAAAAGAACAATTGTGAGGTCAATGGGCTGATCTCCCAGGCATTGGGTTGTCAAAGCGACAGCCGCTAGCCAGGATTAAAGATAACAGAAAATCAAGTCAGGGCACAATGTGTCCCCTTCATACTCCATGGCATGCTTGATCATGTGAAGAATATCAGGGGAAAGAAGGGTATGACCATAAAGTAATCATCTGTGTTCAATCAGTAATGCGGAGGGATCAATAGGATAGGTAGTGGCATGAAACATACGTGATGTTGGGGAGTAGTCTGTCCTGGTGAAGGTGGGGGAAAATGCAGGAGTCGATGGATTGGAGAGTTATTGGGACATTGTCTTCGAGGGCAGCAGTGAATCGGTAGCGAAAAGAGCTGCGAGTTGAGAGGGAGATGGAGTTGTGTTGGATTTTTCTGATGCTACAGTGAATAAAAAGGTAGAGGAGGGTGATGAGAATGCAGGTGAAGGTGGAGTACATAAGGGCAAAAATTAGAAAGGAGAGCATGGCAACC
The DNA here is from genome assembly GCA_038089055.1 of Tylopilus aff. balloui. Taxonomy (NCBI): domain Eukaryota; kingdom Fungi; phylum Basidiomycota; class Agaricomycetes; order Boletales; family Boletaceae; genus Tylopilus; species Tylopilus aff. balloui. The sequence goes on along the minus strand of JBBPKC010000046.1, from coordinate 13,266 downwards.
GGTGGATCTAGAGATGGCAGGCTCATTTATAAGCAGATAGAATCTGCTTGGCGTGCATTAGATTAGCTTCTGGTTCCCAGGTATTTTTAGATGATGGATATCCCTTCCATGTGGTCAGGTACTACTAGCGAGAGGCAGTTTCTCGGTAGGTGATTATCTTTTCTATCTCATACTCTTCTTCATTTTCTATGACCTCTGGTGGTGGTTTAGGGAAGTTGGGACCATGGACAGTGGTCTCTCTGTAGGGGGTTAGCAGTGATGCATGGAATACGTCATGAATCTTCCAGGTAGATGGGAGGCGGAGTTTGTATGCGATAGGGGAGAGAACGGCGATGATGGTAAAGGGTTCATACCTTTTAGGGGATAGTTTGGGTGATGTGGATTTTAGTTGGAGGTGTTTGGCCTTGAGCCAGACTTGATCACTGATGGTCCAGAGTTTGAACTTTGAAGAGATCCTTTATTTCATCAGTAATTGAGCTGATTGGTGGGCTGCTAGAGCTTCTTTTCTGGCTTCTTTGAGTCGGGATAGGCAGATGTTAAGAGCAGGTAGGAAGGTGTTGGGATGTAGCGGGGGGTATGCTCTGGGTTCGTATCCCAAAATCAATGAGTAAGGGGATATTATTACAGTTCTTTTCCTCCATCGTCACCTTTTTCTCATACTGGTAGAACATCCCAGAGTATTCCCAATGTCTTCTTACAAGGTAGAGGGTGTCTTCTTACTTCTTACTCCCTCATCCTTCACAGTTTCTATGTTCTTCCCTACCCCTCTCGTTCCTAAGGCATAACTTGTTTCTCTCGCATTCTATCACATTCTATCCACTTCCATGAAGTTCCCTTACTTTCTATCCATTTCTTTCATGTTCTATAGTGTTCCATTTGCTTAGTCACAGTCTTCCTCTCTCACTATTTAAGGTCACTACAATCCCATGTAAACCTCACGTTTAGTCTACGCAATCCTACATGGTCTCTCGTCACTTCTTAGTGTGGACTGTCCATCCTTAACCAACCTAAGTCATTTGACCCTTAAACCCAAGGGTACCCCTTGTCCACTACTTGCGTAATTAAGACGGTGCCTCTCCGTGAGCGCCCCACGCCTGTAGCAGCTCCCCATCCCAGACCTCACGCATAACATCTACATTCCCCTTGAAAGGGGGGGGTAAGGTTGCTCTCAGTTCAGTGGGTTTTGAGGTAGGAGTGGTCATGGGGACTGGTGGGGTTTGTGTGGTAACCAGGATGGATGTTCCTGCTGGGGTGATAGCCAGGCATCTTTGAAGGGGTACTGGCGACTGTACTGCATAGAGGTTGGCCCACGGGCTTGTTGACTGGGGGTTGCTAGGTATGATGGTGTTACGGTTCTTTTCCTCCATCGTTATCTCTTTCTTATACTGGCAGAACACCCCGGTGTATTCCCAATGTCTTCCTACAAGGTAGAAGGTGTCCTCTTACTGCTTACTCCTTCATCCTTCACAGTTTCCTTGTTCCCTCCTACCCCTCTCATTCCCAAAGTGTGACTCGTTCCTCTGGCGCTCTATTACGTTCTACCCACTTCCGTGAAGTTCCCTTATATTCTATCAGTTTCTTTCACATTCTATAGTGTTCCATTCGCTTAGTCATAGTCTCATCATCTCACTATTTAAGGCCACTGTAACCCCATGTAAACCTCACGTTTAGTCTACGCAATCCTACGTGGTCTCTTGTCATCCCTCTGTGTGGACTGTTCGTCCTCAACCCACCTAAGCCACTTGACCCTTGACCTCAAGGGAACCCCTAGTCTATTACCTGCGTAATTAAGAAGGCGCCTCTCTGTGAGTGCCCCATGCTGGTAGTAACTCCTCGTCCTTGAAACCTCGCGCGTAACAGATGAGGGTTTCGTCATTGGTGGCGATGGGAAAAGGAGTTCGAGGGGTGTGGAATGACATAGTGATGACGGTGGTATCTTCTACTCCATGATAGGAGGGAGAATTAGTACGTTTCATCTTTTGTTACATGCGAAAACAAGGTTGAGAGAACTCTTCCAACGTGGGGCACTCATGAAGAGGCACCATTTTAAGTACGTTGGAATTGACTAAGGATAATCGAGGGCTTCTTGAAGAGACAACCCAGAGATGAAGAATGACGAATGGCCAGCTATATTCGTGTAGACGAAACATGGGGAATTACAGTCCATGTCATATTGACTTAAATAGTGAGAGACTGAGCGTTGGAATCATATGGAAGCAGGGAGAACAAATGAGGTAAGCGAAGCAGAGAGAATCGGTGAGGTAAGCGAGAGGTCATCTCGGATATCATGTAGTTATCGCAGACAACTAATACTGACAATGAGGCATACCATGGAGACGAATGATGGAGCAAGAACGAAGTTAATTGGAGGCAAATGAGGTGACGAGCTTGGACAGAAAGAAGGCTCATTCCTGTAGGACGAGCAACCAAGGCTTGGTTAGAAGGGAACGATGAGGAGAGGTTCTCTTGTGAACAAGGATGAGAAAAATGTTATGGAAGAGTAGGAGAACTATAACATCTTGTCTCCTCGCATACCAAAGTGCGCAGCTTTATCAAGGATTCATGGGCCCTCCTGCAGACACCCGCATCCAGCAGGCATTTATGCTTGCTGAGCACATGGGCATTTAGCCCTCATGTGAGTCCATTTGCACTATCAACACAGATTTAACCTCTAGGATTGAGTATGAGATCATCTTTCCCAAGATTTGCCTCTCTACTGCTACTTCTGAGCCCGCCCCTCTTCAAGGGTGGGTTCCTCCTGCTGAATACATTGAGAGTGACGATGTTACTCTTAACATTATGGAGTTTCTGGAGTCCAAAGATGAGGCACTACCGTCGAAGAAGCAGAAATGCTCTCACCGCACCAAGCATGCTATCGAGCCCACTCCCATGGAAACATGGGATATTAACGACATTGTTGACATCTATGGCTCGGACATAGATGCCAAGGTAGCAGATGCTGCAGGTTTGGAACTGGTTGGCCTGGTAATCAATGATTTTTTCATGTCATACGTCCCTCATTCCTTTATGTGAACCAAAGCTGATGATGAATCGCTTGAACTTTTAGTTCGTGATTCTCCTTCTTTATGTACTATATTAGATAGAGTACACTCTGCATGTATGGTAGAAGCGCAGGACATTCTAGATACTCATATTCTAGTTACTGCTCCCATCTCAGACCTAAAGTGTGCTTGTAAGATGAGTGACTATAAGTGCAAAGGCCACGACAAAGGATTTAAAGATCTTTAGATCCTTGATTCAGGTGCTTCTATGCACTTCACGCCTCATAAGGAGGACTTTGTCAAATATAGAGTACTGAAAAAGAAAGACCACATCACTGTGTCTACTGCCGCCTCTGTAATATCAGTCATAGAGCTTGGACGAGTTCTTGTATGATGGATCGACAGCTTAGTGTTATGTGCAAGATGAAGACTCTGGTGACTTCTACTGAGTGGGGCACTCACTAAGAGATGCCATCTTAGGTTACTGTTAAGAGTGAACTGACTAAGTCCTATGCAACTCCGGAACTCTGGAGTTGAGGTAAGTGGGGCATTGGCTTCACCTTATGTGATGCACCCTTGCAATGAAATTATGCCCCGGAATTTTGGACGGAAGGTTGGAGGTCTGAGAGTCAGAGGTCTGAGGGTTGGAGATCTGAGGGTTGGAGGGAGGAGAGAGGGCGTCAAGCCCTCAATGAAGGTCACAGGAGAACGAGAGGAGAATAGACTCAGTTGTCTATGTTGATAGTCTATGTTGATATTTGAACTGAGGTCTACAGGCAGTAAACTATAGAGCTTTATATATGGGGGGAGAGCTAGATGACTAACTCTGGAGTCGGAGTAAAGTAAGTACTGGAAGTGTCAAGTGTTGGCTCTACTAAGTCGAAGCCTCAGGATCATGCTTCGAGTGAGCAATGACATCGGAGTAGTTCTAATATCAAAGGATGAAGTATATGTAGTTTGGAAGAATGGGAACGGAGGCAAAATGAGAAACAGAAGTCATAGGAATTTACTAATGTCAGTCTGGGCAAAGTGAACAAGGGAGAAAAGCAGAAAAGAGTCCGGAGTTATGCTGGAGTATATCTGGAGTGTCCGGAATTGGGCTTTGAGGCCCGAATATGACAGTTACTCAGTAGTGGACTTAGGAGAGTGACAGGTGTGATGACCTTCACTAAGGTGGGTTCTCACGAGTGACTGGGAATGAGACAAGGGGGACGAGAAGGCTATGGTTGTATTGTGTAGATGAAATGTGAGAAATACAGGATGATCATGATGCATTAAATAGTGATAGAATCCTTAGATAACTAATAGAAAAGAACATCGACAAACAAGAAAGAACAAGCAGGTGAAATAAAGTCGATGTATCGGGTATCTCATAGTCAGGAGGGCTAACTAATACTACTCATGATATGGGGAAGAATGACAAAGAGAATCGACAACGAGGCACACCATAAAGGATGAGATCAAAAGAAGAAAGTTAGGCAAGTGAGGCAGCAAGTGTGGATAAAGAGAAGGCTTGCTTCTGTAGGACGAGCAACCAAGGCTCAGTGGAAGAGTGAGGTAAATGTGGATGCAAATGGTGTAAGAGAAGTAGGAAAACACCAGAAAAGATACAAAGGACTGTAACATTACTCCCTTCATATATTCAAGGCCCTGTATCGAACTTTTTACATGGCATCCCCCTCTAGTTGCACTTGAGCCTCCATGATGAGGAGTGTTTCGTGTTGACGTGGACAGTTATCTGCAATGTGCCCGAAGGTATTACACACGTTACAATGATGTCAGTGGCAGAATCATGCTGAGTGGCCCCAATGCTCACAGAAGGAGTACTGGATGGTGAGACATTGGGTTTGGTAATGCCCTGGGGCATAATCATAACACCCGGCACATCAGTATTGAGGACAGTTGATGTGCAGATGACCTCGAGAGCAACATTGAAAGCATACTGTGTTGGCAGTTGTGATTGGATAGAATTGAGATGCCACCAAAGGAATAACTTGGGTTGGGGAGGTAACAATGAGGGGTTGTCCTCAAGGTCCATCGTGAAGGGCATTATGGGAGATGATGTATAGAGGGTTGCAGGGGTTATGCATGTCAATCGTGGAGGGCTTGGTTGTCCTCGGAGGGGGGACATGGAGCAGAAGGCTAGGGATAGCATGGGGGAAAGCTGGTTTAGAGTGTTTGAGATATTCCAGCTGCTACATTTCATGCAGCATGCAGAACAGGGGTCTAAAATACCAGAGGAGGGAGTTCAGTTCGAGGTTGCAAACATAATGGCTAAAGCCTTGATTATGGAGAAGGTCAAGTAAACGAGTCATGATAGCATGAAGTGGGGACAAAATAACGGTGTAATCAATGGGTTGATCTCCTGGACAAGTGGCGGTAATGGAGACTGCTGCTAAATGAGTCTGGAGATAACAAGAAACTAAGTCAGGGGACAAGGTGTCCCCTTCGTACTCCATGGCATGCTCAATCGTGTGTAAAATATCTGGAGTGAGAATGATATAACTAAGCAAAAGTTGTCTGTGTTCTATGGGTAAAGTGGAAGGGTCAACAGGCCAGGTAGTGGCATGTAACATACAAGAAGTCAGGGAATAGTCTATTCTTGGGAAGGTGGGGGATGAGGGTTGAGTCAACAGGTTGGAGGATAGTTGAGACATATTCTTCAAGACGGATAGTGGATTGGCAATGGAAGGAGATGGGAGAGGTTGAAGAAGTGGGAATAGCTGGGGTTTTGAGACGAAGGAAGAGGTATAAGAGTGCAGTGATGATGCAGACGGTAATGGAATATACGAGGGCTGTGATTAAGAAGGGGAGCATGGTGACCGGTGGATCTAGAGATGGCAGAATTGTTTATAAGCAGATAAAATCTGCTTGGCATTTCTAAGATTAGTTTCAGGTTCCCAGGTATTCTCGAAAGATGGATACCCTTTCCACACGGTCAGGTACTGCCAGCATGTGGCAATACCTCTGTGGGTGATTATCTTTTCCACCTCATATTCTTTATTGTTGTCTATCAACATAGGCAGCAGTTTGAGGTAGTTTAGACCATGGATGTTGGTTTCTCTGTACTAGGTAAGTAAGGAGGTATGAAATACATTGTGGATTTTCCAGGTGGGGAGTAGACAGAGTCTGTATGCAGTGGGGCTTAGGACGGCTATGATAGAGAACAGACCATATCTTTTGGGGATGTCATATCCGGGCCTCAAAGCCCAATTCCGGACACTCCGGACATACTTCGGCGTAACTCTGGACTCTTTTCCACTTTTCTCTCTTGTTTACTTTGCCTGGACTGACATTAGTAAATTCCTATGACTTCCGTTTCTCATTTGCCTCCGTTCCCATTCTTCCGAACTACATGTGCTTCATCCTTCGGTACTAGAACTACTCCAATGTCATTGCTCACTCGGAGCATGATCCTGAGGCTCCGACTCAGTAGAGCCAACACTTGACACTTCCAGTATATACTTCATTCTGACTCCGGACTTAGTCATCCGGTTTTCCCTCTGTATATAAACTCTGTAGTTTACTGCCTGTAGATCTCAGTTCGAATATTAACATTGATGACCAACTTCTGATCCTCTCCCTGTGACCCCTTCTGAGGGCTTGACGTCCTCTCTTTGACCTCCGACCCTCTGACCTCTGACCTTCTGATCTCCAGCCCTCTGACCTCCGGCCCTCTGACCCTCTGCCCAAAATCCCGGGGCACGATTCTGTTGCAAGGGCGCACCACATAAGGTGAAGCCAACGCCCCATTCACCTCAACTCCGGAGTTCTGGAGTTGTACAGGAGTCCGTCCGTTCAGTCTTAACAGGGGATTAGTTTGGGTGATGTGGATTTTAGTTGTAAATGTTTGGCTTCCAGCCAGACTTGGTCACCGATTGTCCAGGGTTTGAAATGCCCAGAAATTTGTTATTTCATGATTAATTGCATGGACTGATGTGCTACTAGGGCTTCTTTTCGGGCTTTCTTGAGTCAGGTCAATTGGATGTTGAGAGCCGGCAAGGGAGTGTTTGGATGTAGGGGAGGGTAGGCTCTAGGTTCGTATCCTAATATTAGTAAGTAAGAGGACGCCAGAGTTACTGAGTGAGTAGTGGAGTTGTGATGGAATTCAACTATAGAGAGCAATCTTTTCCATTCAGTGGGATTATCAGTGCAAAAGATCCATAAATATACTTCTAGTTCCTAATTGACTTGTTCTGTCTCACCGTCTGTTTGTGGGTGATAGGTGGATGATAGTCGGGCGTTGTACTGAAGAAGTTGTGCTAGTTCTTTGGTGAAAGTGGATGTGAATTGAGGGCCCCGATCTGAGATATAGATGTTGTGTAGGCCATATCTTGGGAATACGTTTTGTAGAAACAGTTCTGCTATGTCTGTGGCTGAGACTGACTTTGAACAAGGGATGAAAAGTATCCCCTTAGTAAGGCTGTGGTCGACCACAACCAATATGGAATCACACTGATCGATGGGGGGAAGGCCGGAGATGAGGTCAAGGGAGATTTGCTGGAAGGGGCAGTTGGTGAAGGACGAGAGTGGGCACAGAGGAGGGACAGTGGGGTGGGTATTGGGTTTGGACTATTGGCAGATGGCATAACCAAGGATAAATTTTCTGACGAAGGTGGAGAGACCAGGCCACCAGTAATCCTATTCCAAAGAGGCTTTTGTGTGGAAGAAACCCCTGTGGCCTTCAGTGGGTGAGTTATAGATAGAGGAGACAAGATTGTGTCATGCGTCAGGGGGAATGTAGAGTTGGTGTTTGAAAAACAGGCGTTCTAAATCGAAGTGCCAGTTGTTGAGTGAGGATCGAGGGAACAGAGAGGTGTTGTTGTGGATAGCAGCGATGGCTTTGAGAACTAATGGGTTGAATGATGAGGAGGTATGAATTTTGTTGGCTAGGGCAAGATCTAGTGCATTGATAATCTATGGTTCTGAGAGGATGGAGGAGTTTTCATTATCAAAGAAGGTATTAATATCATGGCAATGCAATAATACGTCTGCTGGGGCCATTTGTGAGCCTGGGGTTACCTTCCAGAGGAGGTTGAAATCTTGGAGGAATAGACTCCAATAAGCCTGGCAGCAAGAGAGTTTGCAAGGGTCTTTAATATAGGCCAGGTTTTTGTGGTCAGTAATGATGGTGACAGGGTGAGGAATGCCTTGGAGTAGGTATTTCCATTCTTCCAGGGCAAGAATAATGGCGAGGAGTTCCCAATCATAGATGTCATAGTTCTGTTGGGCAGGAAGGAAGGTTTTCAAGAGGTAGGCACATGGGTGAAGATCTCTGTTGACATCTTCTTGTTGAAATATGGCTCCTGCGACAATGAGAGAGGCATCAGTCATCAGGGTGAAGGGTTTCAATGGGTTGGGAAGTTGTAATATGGGGGCAGCAATGAACTATAGTTTGAGGGTATCAAAGGCATGCTGATGAGAGGGAAGCCATGTCCAGGGGATGTTCTTGGTGGTTAGTTGAGTCAATGGGGTAACAAGGTCCAAGAAATTAGAGATAAACTTTTGATAGAAGTTACAAAATCCGATGAAAGAGTGAACTTCCTTTACTGTACGTGGGGGTTTCCACTCATGGATGGCTTGGAGTTTGGCTGGGTCCATTTGCGTCTTCCCTTGACCAATAATTAACCCGAGAAATTCAATCTGAGGGGTGTCGAAGAAGCATTTGAGGAGCTTTAGTGACAGTCCTAATTCTCTGAACCATTGAAGAACTCGACGTGTTCATTGGTGATGGGTGGCGAGGTCGTTGGAGTAGATGCCATAGTCATCCATGTATATTTCGAGCCACCCTTCCACTATCATATTGGCGAAGGTGTGGTTCATGAACTTTTTGTCATATCCTGGGCTTCAAAAGCCAACTCCGGATCTTCCGGATAAACACCAGTATAACTCCAGACTATTTCCCATCTTCTGCTCCATTCATTTCTTCCAGACTGACATTAGTAAATTCCTATGACTTCCATTTCTCATTTGCCTCCATTCCCATTCTTCCGAACTACATGTGCTTCATCCTTCGGTATTAGAACTACTCCGATGTCATTGCTCACTCAGAGCATGATCCTGAGGCTCTGACTCAGTAGAGCCAACACTTGACACTTCCAGTACATACTTCATTTCGACTCCAGACTTAGTCATCCAGTTTTCCCTCTGTATATAAACTTTGTAGTTTACTGCCTATAGACCTCAGTTTGAATATTGACATAGACTATCAATGTAGATGACCGAGTCTATTTTCCTCTCGTTCTCCTATGACCTTTGTTAAGAGCTTGATGCCCTCTCTTCTCCCTCCAACCCTCAGATCTCCAGACCCTGGACCTCCAACCTCCAACCCTCTATTCGAAATACTGGGGCACAATTCCGATGCAAGGGCATACCACATAAGATGAAGCCAACACCCCATTCGCCTCAACTCTGGAGTTCCGGAGTTGCGTAGGACTTAGTCAGTTCACTCTTAACACCCTTGGAAGATTGCGGGAGCATTGCAGAACCCAAAGAACATGACAGTGGGTTCGAACAGGCTGAGTGGAGTGATGAAGGCTGCCTTCCATTGGTCTTCAGGTCATAGGCGAATGTTGTTATAATCCCATCTGACGTCGAACTTGGTGAAAATGGTGGACACCTGCATGTTTTCGACTAGGGTGTTGACTAATGGGAGGGGGTAGGCATTACGGATGGTGAATGAGTTGAGATATCTGTAGTCTTGGCATGGTTATAGCAATCCATCCTTCTTTGGTATGAAAAAAAATGGGGATGCCTGGGGAGATGTTGAGGGTACGATTCGTCTGGTCCATAGGTATTCATTGATAAATTCCTGGAGGGCTTCCTTTTCCTTTGGGTTGAGGGAGTAGACCTTGGCAACTTTTGGAATGAAGTCTTCTTGTAGATTGATCATGTGGTCAAATGGTCAGTGCAGGGGTAGTTGGTCATGGGTCTTTTCTTTGAATACGTCATGAAAATCTTGACACCAGTCGAAAAGGATGATTGGGATTTGGGTTTAGGCTTGAGTAATCTAGGTGGAGATCATCAGTTTGTTAATTTGGAGGTGGGTGTATATGGAGTTCTCTGAATCATTTTCATTAGGAATGAACCACTCCATGAGGTGTTCAGTTATGATTATAATGTCGTCAGAGGGATTGTTGAGTTTGAGGGTGAGAGTATGTCTAACCCAGTCGATACAGGGGTTGTGCTTGTTGAGCCAGGGAGTGCCAAGGATGATGTGAGGTCAGCCTAGGTTGGTCACATATAGTTTCTCTATTAGGGTTTGTCTAGCGAACTCTAGTTGGAGTTTGGTCTGCCATTGAATGGTTCTAGTGTTGTTAGTGGTGCCATCTGCATTCAGTGCAGTGATGGGTTGGGGTAGATGGTGTAATGGGGGGCGAAGGTGACGCATGAGAGATTTGTCAATGAAGTTTCCAGTGGCACTGCTATCGATAAGGACAATGGTTTCGATGGTTTGATCTTGGTCTCGAATCATAACTGGGAGCTGGAGGGTTCATTTATTTCATAGACCTAAGAGTATAGTGTTTATATGGAGAGTCAACGTCAACCTGGCCCTCTGTTTCAAAAATCTGATGAGTTAGACTTCTTCCCTTCTCCCTCTTCAAACCTCTTGAAGCAAGTTTTAAGGATGTCGAGGATGGCCATCTGGGAGTTCCCTTTTGCTTCCAGGTTGGTCATATATTGTTGGAGGTCATTGGTGGGCTTAGGGTTGGGCAGGGGTGATGGGGTAGGGGTTGCGATGGTTTGGATCTTGGTCTAGGGACAGAGTGTCAAGCCTTTGCATTCCTTGGCACTATGGCCAGGTTTACGGCATCTAAAGCAGAGCCCCTTAGTGATGCATTCAGCTCATTCCTTTGGGGTAAGTTTCTTCAGCATGACTAAGTCAATATCCATGGCATAGAGGTCTTTGGTGGTTGAAGTAGGGGTGCAGTGCCATGGTTCAGTGGTTTGAGCGATGTATGGGATTTCTTGGTCACAAAGTCCAAGTTGCTGCATCTTGTGAGTATGGAATACTTTAGCACAGGCAATCATGTCTGCCACCATGGTAGGGACCGTGGGCATGGACAATAGGTTAGTAACGAGATGGTCATCTAGTCCTTGTAGGAACTTGTTGATGAGGACCTTTTCATCGGCAACCCCAGTGATCACAATGAGGTTTTCAAATTCTGTAATAAAAGGTTGGAAACCATCAGGTTTGCGATTGTCCTTGTGAACCTTGATGGCTTGATGCAGTCTTCCGAGTTTGGTGTAAGCGTTTGCCTGTTGGTCATAGGGGTAAAAGGTCATGGAAAAATCATCCATGACCTTGGCTATGGTGCGGTCAGCTGGGGAACATTGGGAATCAAGTACCTTTCAGTACCAGGACTCTGCAAAGGCTCCTGGCTGGAGTCCTTCCATTCGGCCAAGGAAGGCAGCTACCTTTTTGTTATCTATGTCATAGATCTCAGGGTTAACCTTGAAGTGAATTTCCATGGCCAGATACCATTGGCTGGCAAACTCGACATTCCCTTTGAAGGAGGGGGGTTGTTAAGACTGAACGGATGGACTCCTGTACAACTCCGGAACTCCGGAGTTGAGGCAAATGGGGCATTGGCTTCACCTTATGTGGTGCACCCTTGCAACGGAATCGTGCCCCGGGATTTCGGGCGAAGGGTCAGAGGTCGGAGGTCGGAGGACCGGAGGTCAGAGGGCCAGAGGTCAGAAGGTCAGAGGTCAGAGGTCAGAGGGTCAGAGGTCAAAGGGAGGACGTCAAGCCCTCAGAAGGGGTCACGGGAAGAGGATCAGGAGTTGGTTGTTAATGTTGATATTTGAACTGAGGTCTACAGGCAGTAAACTACAGAGTTTATATACGGAGGGAAAACCGGATGACTAAGTCCAGAGTCAGAATGAAGTATGTACTGGAAGTGTTAAGTGTTGGCTCTACTGAGTCGGAGCCTCAGGATCATGCTCCGAGTGAGCAATGACATCGGAGTAGTTCTAGTACTGAAGGATGAAGCACATGTAGTTCGGAAGAATGGGAATGGAGGCAAATGAGAAACGGAAATCATAGGAATTTACTAATGTCAGTCTGGGCAAAGTAAACAAGAGAGAAAAGCAGAAAAGAGTCCGGAGTTACGCCGGAGTAGATCTAGAGTGTCCGGAATTGGGCTTTGAGGCCCGGATATGACAGTATCCCCCTCTTAGGCCTGAACCCTTGAAGGCCCTTGAGGTTCACATGGTACTGTTGAATGACGGAGTTGAAGAAAACGAAGCGGAGGTGGCGGACGAAGGCGCGAAGGAGGAAGACGAGGAAGATGACATCAGAATGGCAGAGGTGACAGAGTTGGCATTGGATGATGGCGGAAGCCGGAAGGGCGGAGTTGGAGCGGGTGATGACAGGGGATGGAGAAGGGGAAGAGGACAAAGAGGACAAGGACGAGGAAGTGTAGTAGATAGTCTTGCAAATGTCAACAAATTTTTTCAGGTCAAGCAGAGTGAGGTCCAGGCTTCTCCGGGTACCGGAGATGGAAGTCCACGACAAGTTCTGAGGCGTGACCTAGTTCAGTTGCAAGTAACCATGAAGTTTCTTCATCAGTCCCTTCATATCCGGACCACCGCACCAAATATAAGAGTTTGCAGTTCCATCACCTATGGTCTATCTTTGAGTCAAGGATTTCTGATGTCTCATATTCCGGTTCGCCATCAATCTCAACCGGAGGCGGAGGTGATTGTGCACAGTTTGAAATGGTATTAGGGGTTGTGGGCTCTAGTTGAGAAACATGGAAGACTGGATGTACGGACTTTATGTTCTCCGGAAGCCGGAGAGTGTACGAAACTGCACCAGCTTGAGCTATGATTTCATAAGGACCTAGATTTTTCTCAGAGAGCTTCTTAGAGGGGCGTGTGGAGCGGAAGTATTTTGCCTTGATGAAAACCTGACTACTGACTTTGAAGTCTGGTGCTGGAGTTTGCTTGGCATCTGCGGATCCTTGATATCGTTGCTGGGCTAGGGCTATTTCATCACAGAGGAGACTATGGAGGGAGTCGAGGTCGACAGAGTATTCTCAGGCTCGGGCGAAGGTGAGGTCGTGTTCAGGATGGACGGAGATGTTCGGATGATAACCTTTATTGGCAAAGAACAGAGAGATACCGGTGGTAGCGTTCGGAGCATTGTTGTAAGTGAACTCCGCGAGGGGCAGGAGCTCGGACCAGTTGTCTTGCTGGTAGTTGCAATAAATCCGAAGGTACTATTCCAGGGTCTGGTTCATTCGCTCTGTTTGTCCAT